>UFQX01000396.1:51294-144860 GCA_900497675.1 Arapaima gigas | reverse complement strand
GGGGGGGGGGGGGGGGGGGGGGGGGGGGGGCACTGAGCCGACGGGAAGTCTCACACAAACACAGGAAACAACCCGTTTCACAGGGAATGACTCTGAGCGGGACAGCCGAGCCCCCATTGATGTCGATGGCTGCCTCAGATTAACCTGGGAACAAGAGCTGTGGCTTCATGGTTACCATGACGAAAACACCAGTCACACTACAAGAGTCCCACCTACCACAGGAAGTCCCTCCGGGAGCATTTTCGTCATTCTGAATGTGAAATAAATTTCTACTTGCTTTTTCTATTCTTTTTCCAAAATAGGGAGGAAAGGCTTTCAGTTAGTGGGCCCAAGTCAGCAGTAAAGACCAACTCTGAACAATGGAGGCCAGTTGAGAGACCAGTGGAACAGAGCTCCAACATTGAGCCAACACACTTTGTAAGGGCCGTATATTTTAAGTTTCAGTTATATTAAGTTACTTTTAATGTTAATGTAGCTCAAAATAAAAAAAGGTTAAAAGTCTCACATCCTATATCCAGGATTTTTACAGGCCCTAACCAGTCAGATGTGCATCTTTATTATGTTTTTATTCACTGCTTTGATGAAAAAGGAACACTGAAATGGTCAGATACTTATGAATATAGAACATGCCATTTAAAGTTCATAAAGGATAGTGAAAAGAAAGTCCTGTGTCGTTGTTCATAAGGCTATCTGGTATCCTGTCTCACCCACCACGTTTCCAGCATAGGTTCTAGAATACAGCAACCCTGCACTGAAGAAGCAGTTGATGAAGATGGAATAAATGAAGTAAAGCATTGCAGCTCATATTTAATTCATCATAACATTATTATGATTAAGATTAGTTTTTACTAGCTCATGAATAAGCATCTGTATTATTGAAGTATGAAGGGGGGGGGGGGTTCAAAAATATTAGCAGTAGTACTTAGCTGAGTTATGCACAAAAACTGGAGAGGACGTTAGACTTGCTTGAACATTGGAGTGGACCATTATATGTGTGTACTGCGTTTGTTCAAAACAAGCCACTACTCCTGTTCTCTTCAATAACTGCAGCAGTGTTGCGGTAAACTGCCAAGATACAGTGCATTTGCAATCTTTTCATTCCTCTCTTCCTTAAACAGTACAATGAAACACCATTGCTGAGAGTAGCAGATGTCGAACTGAAGGACAATAATTCAGTCAGCTTACTAATAACCATGTTTTGGCCCTTTAGGGGTGGGGTAGGCCATTGATCACCATGGAGATCATAGCAGTTGGTCCTTTGCACCATTGTGACCTTCTACTGTACCTAGACAGCAACACAAGGTGCACTTGTATTGGACAACTAATTTTTGTTCTTTGTCCCAGAGTACAAATAGCTTCTTCACAAGGCATGCAAATGTAGAAGTCTAGCGTGCAGCCTTTATCTGTTAAGATTTGAATACGACACATTAAGCTAACCAGTGTGAGAACATATGAAAGCACCCGCTCTAGCACAGTGAGTTGTTAATCAGATTAAAACTTCAGCAGCATGATTTGTATAAACCATTTTGTTATTTCTTATAATGTACACAGTGGGACAAAAAACAAAGAATTGTGACGCTATTTATGTGTGACAGTGTTGGCTGCTATTCGTTACTATATTTTTTGCTTCCTATCCCTTATAAACAAATCTGCTCCTGCATATCTGGAAAAATATCAACTAGATTGACCTCTTGTGGCAAATCTGTTGTGAGAGTTTCCCAAATCACTGGTGTCTGAAATGAAATTCAGTGATTACTCTCAGTCACACTAATCTCTTAGAAGCAGGAACTATATATTTATGCAATTTGCCAGAATATGTATATTTTTTTATATTACCACATTAAAAAACCAAAGTCCAGCATTAGAGCTAAAATGAAACTGTAGGTGGAGCAGTGGTTGTAGCCACCACCATGAACTTGAAGCACTTTAGTTTGAACCCCTGTTCTTGTTTTACAACCTTTGTTCAAAGTACCTACTCTGACTTGATAGAATAAACATTACCCAGATATAAAAATGGGTAAATGACTGTTAGTACTTTACTATACAAACCGAACAATGTATGTCAGTTTGGAGAAAAGCTGCAGCTAAACGAATGAACTAATGAGGAAAACAAAACTCAAACTGTGGCTAAGAAACTGTAAAGGACAATAAGTGTGTATGAATTCATCTGTCATGTGCCTTTCATTACAGGTTTTAGAGTGAAAAGACGCATGTTTAACCAAGCTACTACTTCATTTATGATCAGTGGGAAAGAAGTGATGCAGAAGGGAGCTTTTTAGTTCAAATGATAGCGCAACATGTGTATCTGAGCCGCTTTAACAAGATAATGAGAAACATTTGTACACGTGCAGCCGAAAGGGCTGACAAGGAGACACGTCCCTTCTCCCTTTCTTCTGTGCCGACCTCCCAAACAATACAATAAAGTCAATCGCTTCAAATGTTTTTAAATCTTGCTCTCACATAACCTGAGCTGTCTGGAAAAGGACTACATTTGTCCTTGCTCTAAACAAGCCATTTTGCTGCAACTGTTAAAATAAATAAAGCTGTTTGCTTAAAGGAGGATTGACTTTAACAAATAGCAAGTTAATCCGAGACGTGCCAACTCAATAGTGTGACTACGGGGTCCAAAGAGCACATGTTGCTATGGTGACCATACACCAACAAAAGATATTATGAACTGAATTCGAACTCATAAGGTCTGTCTGATGGTAAACAAATGAATACAGGCAATTAAGAAGATCCTGTCATAACCTGCGCTTCAGGGCGAAGGAATAAATGGCCTTCATTTCATGTAGGAGAAAAACACTGTTTGACAAAGGATGGGTTTATCCTACTCACACGTATCAATATCATGTGTGTTTCCAGCCACAAATGCTTAACAGAAAGAAATGCAAGTACAGGAGACAAGTGTCCGGGAACACAAAGGAGTGCAGAGACAAAACAGAGCTGGCAATAAACCCACAGGCCATTAAACCAATTGACAATAAAAAGTGCCACTTTAATATGGGTCACTGGGAGGTCTACACATACTGCAATATATAATAAGATACTCTGACTCACATGTCACATATACTGAAAAAATATAACAATTTGCGTTTATTTGTATTGCAATGGTGAAGGCATTACGACAGCAAAAAAATAAAACAACCGAGCTGGGGTATCACACACAGGCATCTGTGTACTTCTTCTGAGCCTCATCAGTGTGCAGCTGCAGTCATGAGGAACCTGACAAATACATGTTTAAGAAACTGCCCCAAACTTCTTACACCAGTTCATGATGGGAATCACTCACTGAAACGACTCCTATATGTGAAGGTAATGGAAAAAGCAAGTGTTATCTATTTAAACACCTGCTTCTTTAACTGCAACCAGCTTTTTTTTTTAAGTCCGAAAGCATGTACAAATGGGCAGCTACCTCGGCTTAACAGTCCACTATTGCTCTGCAGTGAAGGAAGTTAAGTTTGATATGATCTTAATGCGATTACATCATTACTTATTGCCTGGCTCTCTGGTGCTGAGGAAGGGAAACCCTACTGATAAGTTCTACTATAGCACAGGAAGCACAGGTTCCAAACATCTTGGAGATACTGAAGAGTGCAACCGCCTGCTTTTAATAGCAGTTTTAGTGAGTTAGTGGTGACTCAGACAAGTTACAAAGAACTGAAAGGGTGACTGTCAGCAGTGGATGAGTCAAGACTTCCATGTAAGTTTAAGGCGTAGGTGTATGAGTAGAGTACCCTATCGCAGGTCCTCTGACTTCCTCTGGTTTGCAAAGTCTCAACATCAACAGTTGTGGCATCTGAGAGGAAGATAATGCACAACTTACACAGGTGTCTTGGTGTACCTCAGAGCATGAGCAGCATTGCCCATTATTGGCAGAATAACAAGCTAAAGTTACATCTTAGGAGCCTAGAGGAGGAGTTTAGGATATCATGGGCAAGCGAAATGTGGCAATATAGGGGCTCAGATGACCCTAGGGTTGTTGTAGCAGGTATGAAAGTAGGGAGAGGAAAGCAGTGAAGTGCACTGGCTGCAGCTTCACTGCAGGTTAGCAATAATCCGAGTAACTTCTGGAAAAGAGGGATTGGGCAGTGTTCCGTCACAGCGATCTGACAAGGTTCAGGGGAAGTATAGGTGCTAAGTGAAATGTACAAGGTTGGCTGGGATGGCTGAGATGCAGCAGCAGTGGTGAGACTGGACTAGGTGATGACAAATGCTTGAATGTAAAATCTTGTGGACAGAGGTCTGGAGAGCAGAGCCCAACTGTATTAAGTTCTTCATCCAGGCAGTTTCTGATGCGCTGCCTAGTCTATCCAACATATACTGTAGACGGGAGAAACTTGATTTTCCATCATGTCCATTATGTTTAAGGACAGCATGTCCTCAATAGCCGACCAGAGAACATTAAGTGAGGGCTGCTGTTGCTGCTCCCATGACTAGGTGCTCAATGCAGTTGCACAGTCTATCCATGTGGTGATCAAACAAAGTAGAACCTGCTAAACAGCAAAGTAGGTCTTAGCATTTGTGAAGGAAGGTATAAGACTAAAGTCAGCACCTATTGGCAGGTCAGGCCTCCTGGTGATGGTGAGAGGCTGGGAACTGATGGTTGACTTACGGTGACAGCTCAGGTTTAAAGCAGAGACATCTTTACTGCTGAGGCTGTGGAGTGAGCATCTACATGGCTATAGACCAGAAGAGGTGCGCCTTATGTTCCCTGGTTAAGGATGTCTGATGCTGAAAGCTCAAAAACAACCAGTGATCCCAGGTTACATCACTGATGATGTAGGAAGCAGCAGCATAAGGGACCAGGATGGCCGAGTGGTTAAGGCGTTGGACTTAAGCTCCAATGAGCAATTGCTCACGTGGGTTCAAACCCCACTCCTGGTAACTTGATCTCAGTTGGGCTATTTGCAGGGGATTGTGCTTTCTAGTGTGCATGAATTCCTGGTAGCTTTGAAGGTAATCTGTTACAGATGAATGGAATGTAATTTGTGCTTATTGCCCAATGGATCACACATAGGCTGCCTGAACAGGGTATTATGGATTTGAGTCCCGCCAATCACATTAATGCCTTTAAAGAAATTCTGTATGCATTACTTCTACAGCTCTTCATTCTGGCTTTAACAAAAATCTGTACAGATCTTTCTCTGCTTTCAACTTGTCATACTAGCCCTCTTGTATAACTTTTACATACTGATGCAAACAGCTTTACACTGGGGCATTTCAGTAAAAAATGCTGCTGCCTCACACCACCTGGATGGTGGGACTGGATGTGGGGTCAACTCCTCTTCGGTCTGTGTGGAGTTTGCATATTTTTTCTTTATGTGGGTTTCACACCACAATCCAAAGACCTGTGCTTGACGTGAACTGGTGACTGATTTGCCTAATCTGTGCATACATATATATTACATAGCTCTGCTCCATTGTGTATGAATGACTGTGGGAACTTTACTGTAGTGTAAAGACCTAGTAGTGTAAGTCAGTTTTATGTGTCAGCTAAGTACTACACAGAAGTAATTGTATGTCACTTTAGAGAAAAAAATGCCAAAATAAATAAAGGTATAATTGATATAAACTGTGTTAAATTCCGCTAAAATTAACTGACAAAAAATGAATAAATGTTTGGGAGTTATGTCTCAGACCTGCACTCAGAAGTGATATAATAAATTCATCTATTCTCAAATCCTGAGCATGCTCACAGCAGTGCAGTACATAGATATAATAAGTAAGTAAGCAAGTAAGTAAATAAATAAATAATATCCACGTTTGTATTATCTACTGTTTTAATATAGGTTCAATTTCAAGACATGTCATGTTTGAACACCTAAATATAGTTAACATATCACATTAATATGTTCAAGCAGCTGATACTAAGACTTTCACTGTTAATGAAATACAAAAAAAATTAAGCTGTGAAGGACAATAATACATACAATCTAGGAACTGTCCGTTTTACAATATGATTGCTTTATATTTAAGTATTCTAAAATTTAATGAAATCTTGTATAAAGGTCATTCCGAGAGGTGTTTGAGTTTCGCTTTTCGACCAGTAGATGGCGCTGTATCTTCAAACATGAATTTGGTGTTACGCGACCCTGAAGATACTGTGTTTTACATCATCGCTCACTGGAAGTAAGATTTGTCACATTTGACACATTGATTTCCAGCACATGGTAGAAACGTGCTGGTCGGACCCTCACACAGTTCAGCTGCTTCCCTTGTGGGGGATCTGTTTAGACCAATACCTCCACCAGTGACACTACATTTCTGGCCCTTCTTTTTTGTAGCATTTAACACAGATTCTCATGGATTCTCTTTTTCAGACATGTACAGTCTTTACGTTTGCAATTGCTGGGAGGGGTGAAGGTCAGAGGTCATCTAGATCATTGGTTCATGTCCTCCTAATGCCAGATGGGAGATGGTGAGTGTGGACCTGTAAAGAGGGCCATTTAGTGCAACTCACCTTGTCTGTTATTACACCTGTGCAAAATCTGTGTGTCTGTGTGTCAAAATTTGGGCTCAAATACAGGGTTGAGGGCAATGACAGCATGTGATGGTGTCCTGGTGATGGATGAGCAGTACAAACCAGGAGGGGGATCTGACAACGAAATAACATCAAAGCTGTATCTCGTCTTGCCCATCTCTGCAGCCTCAGCATCTCAAGGTGAAGCCATATCCCTGCAGCAGGCCTGGAACATAGAATTTCACAAGTTTTTCCAGATAAGCACACTTGCAGGACTGAGGGGAGCAGATGTGGTTCTAAGACACCTGGGACAACTCAGCCTTTTGGGTCAGTGATTGGCTGGACATTAACAGTTGTCAGATGGGCTCAAATACACACTTCTTTTCTGAACTCAGATTAAAATGACATCCTGCAATAGAAATAATTTAAGATCATTTAATGTAGGATTTAAAGATGATCCAAATGTTTATTTTTGCACTTTATGCATTTAATTTGACATCTGAGAAGACAAAGGACCCAATACAAGGGCCACAGTCTAAACAGTGCATCATCTTCGAAGGTCATTGATCAGCGAGTCAATCAGTCTAAATGAATGTAAGGAAGGATAAATCATGGTAATACTGGCTAAATGGATGTCAAGAAACCAGCTTGAACTTTCACTTTTACAATTTTTTCTCTATCTCCTGCGTGCACTGCACGCTATATGCCCGCTGCTGTACATGGATATGCATTACAGACATCACATGCATTAGATAGATAGATAGATAGATAGATTGGTAAAATTGGGTGCATTATTGCATACATTCTGTGCAGTATGTGCTTTATGTGCGACGTGTGTATTGTGGTCACCGGGCACACGCGCCGCGTTACCGTGTCGCGTAGCCGCCCCTTCGCATTATGTAATCTTGCATTGCCATGTGGCGGAGAGGGGCGGGGCCTTTTGGGGGAAGAGCCCGCCCTACAGGCAACCTCACGTTCCCCATTGGCTGGAGAGCTGTGTTTTCGCTGTAATGTTTTAACACTGCACACCACGTGACGCCCATACTGCCCCCCCCCCCCCAACCGCCCCCCCCCACCCTACCGAAAGGACGCACGCGTTGTGCTTGGAGGAGGGCGCAGTCTCCTCCGCTCTTGGATCTGTCGCGGTGGGTATTAATGCCCGAACAACCTCCGCCTGGAGTGCACACACGACTCGGCCTGAGCGTTCGCCTCGCGCCGCGTGAGCCATGGCGGCCGCCCTGCACGTGAAGCACTCGAGCGGTGAGCACGCGCGGAAACGCATGGACCCCCGCAGGAGGCAAGCGGCGCTCTCCTTCCTCAGTAACATCTCGCTGGACGGGCGGCCAGTGCAGGACGGGGGCGACAGGCCGGGGGACGAGGAGTGCCGCGCCGAGCCCGCGGTCGCGCAGAGCTTGACGTCGGCAGCGCAGTACCCGCTCGCGACAGCAAGCCAGGCTCTCGCGCTTGGCGCCCGCTCCGGCTTCAGCGCGAGTCCGCACGGCTTGCCCGTGTGCGCTCATTCGGAGGGGGACGTATTTGCGCGCGGCGCTTTCGCCCCCCCTCACTCCGCCGTGGCTGCGGCGGCAACGAGGGGCAGGTTGCACACCTTCACTCAGGGAATCGTCCCCGTGGGCTTCTCACGACAGGGGGCCCAGAACTACTGCGTGGAGACCGGACAGGTGGCCAACTCGGCTCTGGAGCTGCAGAGGTCCAGGTAATGGCCACAGATTGTGTGTGTGTGTCTGTGTGTGTGTGTGTCTGTGTGTGTGTGTGTGTGTGTGTGGGAGGGATTCAAATTGGGGTACAGATGGAAAGGCGGATGTGAAATGTGATGATGGTTGACATTGAGTGATCTGTTGTTGGTGCTCATGAAAATACAAGGTTACTGTGGTGAAGGTGAAGATACATATGAGGTTGATGGTGCTGGTTATGGAAATGGAGATGGGCATGCACTTTCAATGACTAATGTTGACAACAGACACTGCAGTGAAGGTATAGACGGAGACAGATGGAGATATGGATGTTGATGGTTATGGGGTTGGACCCAAAGAGTTGCAGATGTTGATTGTTATGTAAATGGGTATACTTAGTAATAGTTCTGGAGATACAGATGCTGGTGGTTATCTAGATGGGGATACACTTAGTGGTGATCTCATGGCAGTGCTAAAGGTACTGATGAATACGATCATGTTCATGATGTCCTTGGTGATGGAAATGCAAATGTTTATGTTTCTGGAGATGCTAATACTGGTTGCACACATGAGGGCACATTTAATGGAGATTTGATGTCAGTGGAGACTGCAGTGGTCATGTTGATGGTGATGAAAATGCAGGTATTTATGGTCCTGGAGTTGAGGTTACTCTTGGTGATGGAGAGTTGATGGCAATGAAGATGTGTTGCTGACACTTCTTAAAGCCGTCTGCGTCCAGCAGCCTACATCCTACTGCAGCAGTAATTCCACTCCGTTCACAGCTGCAGTGAAATGTGAGATATTACACCACATGTCTTATATTTTACCCATAAGGGGAATTGGCTGTATTTATATGAGTTTGGTGTATGAGACATATGCTCCAACCTCAACTATGTCAGCGTGTTTTTCAGTTGAATTTCATTAATTATTACTTTACCCTGTTGTACGGTGTGGCTTCTTTTCCTAAAATACAGTAAAACGCCAACATCAGGAAAAAAGGCATTTGATATCATTCGGTGGTGAAACACATATAAATGTAGAATTCACAGTTGCGTGCAGTGCTGTGGTCATACCTACTGGAAACATGGTGCCGAAAAGACCGTAAACTATATTTTTGTTAATCAGTTTTACTGCATCTTGCTGCCAGGTTTGCAGGCGCTCATCAGTTTGTGCATAATTTCAGATGGGATGGTGGTTGGGGTTCCAAATGGAGAACTCGACTCAGCACAACCGTGCCAAGCCAACGGGGTTCATGTTTGTGGCACTTGGAACTCCACAGGGATGTCAGTTCCATTTCTAGAAGGCCGTCTGTCGACTCTTCAGCGGCCTCTGTTTGAGTTCCCATGAGCCTTTTCAAGCAAGTCAAGAATAGTGTCTTGCAAATTGTAACAATTATCTCCTGTATGTAAATAAATGGCAGGCTTTCTGAATGTGTGCACAAAAATGGGTGTACCTGCAAAGTAAACAATGTGTTTTTAGTGAGTTTCAGTTATGTAATTTAGCAGAAATACAAGAATTGCACTTTAACAATGTAGTCAATAATCAGTAAGCTCCTGTCACTCCAAGCAGAAAAGTCCATAAGTCCATCTGAGACAGCCAATGGCGGCTTACCCTGTTCACCATAGTATTTTGGGTGGGACGAGAGTGGACTCCACCCCCACTCCCACACACTTGAGGACACAGAGGTTAAGAGGTTAATGGACTCAGTGTACTCTTGGCCTGAAGAACATCTGTGGTTTACAGCAGTCTGCTGAACGCGAATGACCTTACAGAAGATCCACGGCTAACATCCGGATTCCACAAACAACGGCGTTGATGAGCGACTCAGATCAGATGCGTAGTGGTCTGTGTAAAATGGCTTTTTCTGGACAAGCCCTGTGGTCAGACTCACAGCTAGGCCTGCATGGTTGACATAGAAATCAGTGTTTTGGCATGTTTTTGTGAAGTAGTCACAAAGTCAGAAAAAAATAAACTTCAATAATATTAAATTGTATAGAGTATATTAAGGTTACTGTAATGCGGTTAAAATGGATTGGAAACATTTGTTTTAAGATATTTGAGCATCCTCTCTGCAGGCTACGGATCATAATTTTTCATTTGGTCCTTCCTTCCTTGACCTTCCATGACCTTTCTCCAGTTGCCGTCTCCTTGTTGTTGAGTTTGTACCCCCATGGGGCACACGGCACACTGGGCCCTAAACCATCAATAAATAAATAAATGAAATGTTCTGAACGCATGGTGATGCAGACCAGCTGGGGCTCATGAGTAATTCAAGCAGAAGAAAGTGATGGTCTAAGGTATGCCAGGTGGCACCCCCCCACCCCACCCCACCCCACCCAGACTGAATTACTGGTTTTGGGTGTTTTCTTTCTTCACACCAAAGCTCCTCAGATGGCACAAGTGTTCAACAGACATTAGCCCTTGTGCCAAGTCCCCCTTGTCTCATCTAAGCAGGAAAGTAATGGGAACCCTTTTGACATCGAGATCCAGACATGGTACTGAGTGGCTGCCAAGCTGGATGGAATCTCACGTGGCCGTCCTCTGTGGGCAGAAGTGTTAATACACTCTGTGCGACTTGGACAGATGTAACATTTTTCAGGTCTCTGAGTTCACGTTTGGGCTTCTTATCTTGTAACCATGTAGTTGCTGGTTCATGTCCTTACTTGATCTTTCACTTTTTTTTGTCAATGAACAAATTTCTCTCCCGGAATTGTCCCCACTACCTCAGTGTAGACTTCTAGACAGAAACTGCATGGAATTTTAGCAATGTACTGCAAGCTCTCCAAGATAAATATGTCTGTCATAGTAGTATGGTGCTGTGTCCTTAGCACATTGCTAAATCCGTTTTTGTTTTGTAGAAAAAAAAACTTGATTCCTTGCCAGCTGGTCTTGCTCTGCACAATAGTCCAGCTCAGCATGCAAACAGGACTAACCAGACCAAACATGGAGATGGGAAACCATTGCAGTGTACAAGGAGCAGCTTTGTTAATGAACTGGGTTGTGCAGATTAACCCCTGGTGCCGATTAAGTGTGGCAGCACCCACATCCTTAGACATCCCTGTTGTGTTGCAAGTAATAAGTAATTAAGAAGAACGAAGGCAGTTGTCGGCTTTCAGCAGTTCCTGAAGTTGTTCGTGCAGGTTTCAGAGGGTAAAAAAAAAACAGTTTGTGAAACTTGATGAATCGCACCCACACTTCTACCAGTAATAATAGAAAAAAATGTGTCCTGAATAACTTGCTGAAATAATGTACATGGTGACACTTAGGCAGAGTGCACTATCACATGTATGTTGCACTCCATGGTTGGAAATGATCGCCTAGATGTTCAGGGCTACAGTCTAGGGCTTGAGATTTAATTTTTGGTTTTTATTTTACTCCAACTTAAAGAAATTGCACAAAAGATCCAGATATTTGGACTATGTTCTCTATATTTTCACTAATTTAGGTGCTATCTAGAAACAAGACAATTTCAAAATCCAAATGCTGCTGACACATTTAGTGACGCCACATGATTTCTTTATCACGGTTGTCGTTTTGCACTGAATTTCTTTATATTCTTCCTTTATCTATTGTCCAGCCATCCACTACACAGGTCTCAGAATAATTAAACCTGGCAGCAGCCTGTCCAGCCGAACCTTGGCCCATCAGAATGATCCATCTCATTTTTTACAGAACTACATCCGCTCCCCACAGTCCTGTGTGTGTGTATCTGGAAAAGCTTCTGAAATCCTATGTTCGAGGCCTGCTGCAGGGATCTGGCTTCACCCGAGATGTGGAGGCTGCATAGATGGGCAAGACCAGATGCAAGATTGAAAGGATTTCATTGTCAGATCCCCCTCCAGATTCCTACTGGTCGTCCGTCACTGGGTCTTCCTCACGTGCTGTCATTGCCCTCACCCCTCTAAACATGATGGTATGATGTATGGGATGTGAAGCATAGAGACAAAGCATACGTAGCAGCTATGTAACCAAAGTACTCTGCTTCACCTTCCCTTCAGGCCTTATCGCTCACAAGAGGCAGCCTAGTCCTATAGAGCCTTGGTTTGTCTCAGAAAGCAGAGAGGTGGCAGTTGACCAGGAAGTGGATTTTGGGGAACAAGATAAGCATTTGGTGCACTTTTTTTGGATATGCAGTTGAAACGAGACACACAGGTTTAAGTAGCTTTGTGATACAACAGGTCAGGAAAACGCAAAAGTACTATCATGATTTTTCCAAAGGGTAATATTCCTGTTTCGGAGGCTACCAGTGTTTGTGGTAAAACAGAACTAGAGGAAAATATTTTATTAATAATGATAATAATATTCCAGACAATGTTTTCTTTAGTGAAGTGGTCCACTTTGCACAGATGGAAGGACTGTGTACACTGTGCTGTTGTCAAAAGTTGCAGGGGAAGCAGTGGTGTGTTTTTTTTTTTTTTTTTTTTTTTTTCCTCCCCCCCCCCCCCTTGGCTTGCTTGATCTTGTTTCCTTTAATAACTTTTTGGTTTTGGTTGTCTGGGAAGACCAGATAAGGACTCTTATGTAACGTTTGCTATTGTTGTGCTGACTTCAGCAGCAGCAGCAGCAGCATCACCTTATTACAGACAAGTGAGAAAGGAAGTTTGTGCAGCAACATCCAAAGCTAATGCAAAAGTAGAGCAACAGAAGTAGACTGAACACAACAGTGGCTGGGAGACATGGCGTATCATAAGTTTGCCTCATATCAACAGACAGGAAATATGTTTTGGACTTAATTGCATTTTTCTGCATCACGGCAGACAGGAAGCTCTCAGATATGAAGGACTTGGATGTCTGCTGTGAACTGCCCTTATTGCACCCTCCAGATGGAGTTGCAGTGTTTAGGAATATGAACTCAAGTGACCTTTTTGAGCCACAGGGGTCCGATGCTGCAAGCTTTTCCTGTGTCGGGTGGGGGTGTTTTTACACTCGTTTTTCCCTGTTCCCCACGTCCAAAGGGATCCAAATTCCACACGTGGTTAAATGTTTTCAAAGCAGATGTAACCTCAGCATGTTGTCTTGTAATTGTATGGTTTGAACCGCCATCATATTTTTCCTTTTGCTCCCAGAGGTCTTCCTTCACCTGGCTTACAAGTGAGGCTCTAACTGCATGTATGAGGGGAAGATGCTGTAATTCCAGTGTGCAGTGGCACCCACAGTTTTTTTTTTTTTTTTTTTTTTTTTTTTTTTTCCCCTCCAANNTTTTTTTTTTTTTTTTTTTTTTTTTTAAATCTCTATCTGTGTGGAGTTTGTATCTTTGTCCCGAATCTGTGCATTTATTCTAAGAGCTCCATATTTTTCCAGCAGTTCTAAGACATGTGTTTTGGGTTAATTGGTCATTCTGAAATGCTTATAGTGTTGTTTGTTTGTTTTTTTTTTTTTTTTTGTTACCTTCAGACTGGCTTCCCATCCACAGTATTGTTTTGTAGCCTAGCATCCAGTGATTCTTGGATAGGCTCTGGACTGCCATGAAACTGACCAGGATAAAGTAGTTCAGGTTAATGGTTGGATAGATGGGGAGATATGCACAATATGGTTGCAGGAATCTCATTTCATGAGCAGTTTCATTTAATACTCCTACTTCAGTTTCCAAGGCATTAGTTTATGGGGACCAAATTTCGGTTACACATGCCTCCAAACACCGGCACAAGACAAGCGCCACTATGTTGTCTTATACCTGCGGTCTTTTTAGTTATAGTTTGGCTTGTGCTGCAAGTTCTCAACGTCTCTTACCCCTTGTTTGCTAGTTTCACCTGTTACAATGCCTACAGTCACAGTCCGTTTGGACTGTACAAATGATGTTGCTGAGGGTGAATTTGCGCACATTATTTCTGTTGATTTGTTTTTACTTTTCTTTTCTTTGTGTCCATTAGTTCAGTCTTTAATACAGTTTGACCATCATATGTATGTATAATTTGTGAGCGTTTAAGCTTGAGGTATGTATAGTTATGAAAGTTCTGAATGAGCACAGACCCATGTTACAATATTGTACAGTAATGAGGTGAAACTGGCTTATGTTATGATAACTAATGTAATATTATTGAGGTAACTGTGTCTATATAAATAATATTTAGTAATATTTAAGCGTGAATAGGTGACATTTTTGGGATTCAGTAACTCATAAAAATGTTTACCATTGAAACTAAGGGTTTTTCAGGAATTCTTCAGTATGGCAGGGGAAGGATATCATTCAGTTTTTTGATGAAATGAAACAAAAATCCTTCTACTTTGAGCTTAGTCATCTTGTTCCTCTTTTTATTTTTGTGACACCTTTCCACCCCTGAAATGACACAGGAAAGCGCAAAAACAGATCAGTCCGCTTTCTGATGTTTGTGCCAATCCATTTTTGGATGTTGTTGTCATTTTATGGCAACATTCCTGCCTCAGTAGTTTTTAAAATCATGTCAAAATGAAATGGTGGAAAAGGGAGCAGAACTGTAATTTGAAATTGACCCTTCAAAACTAGAAAGGCTCTTGCTGTTGTACCTTTGAGTGTGGTTCTGAGCTTAAACTGCTCTGCTAAAATACCCAGCTGTATCAAAAGCTTAATTAATTTGAAAGTTGCAAAATCAGCAGTTTTCACTCTGACCCTTTTAGCATTCCTTACTTACCAAATTGATAAATTATTTTTAAAAGTAGTTTAAAGTAATTACTTACAAAATGGGTAATGGGTGAATGTTGTTCCTTCATCTTCAGAAAGCCTTTTGGTTTAAGTAGTTACACTTTAATTAGTCCCCACTGAAACTGGAAAAAATCACGTGTTTTAGCTCAGAAAATGTGAACACTGCTTTGTTGTGTCTTAAGTCTGCTTGAAATATTCTTGTAGTCATTCTCCAGAACCAAATAGGATATTTCATAACCTTGAACCTTTGAGCTTGCAGGGTACTTGTGAGATTCTTTGTGTTGTGAAAGTATGTGTGTGTGTGTGTGTGTGTGTGTGTGTGTGTGTGTGTGTGTGTGTGTGTGTGCGCGCGCGCGCGTGCTCATGTGTTGTGCAGTTTACAGGCCCTGGGTGCACTCAGTCGTGCCAGTTTTTGCGTTCTTGACTGCATGGTTGAGCGTGTGCACATGCTGACCTTCCCGTCCCACGTTGTAGTCAAGTTGAGGAGCAAACGCACTCTGGCAGCCCCCCCAGGGCTGCTGGGTTTCGAGTCAGCAGATCTGCTATTGACTCAGGGTTCGCAGAGTTACACAGAGACACCAGTACAAAGAGATTCTCATTCAAGGAAGGAAACACAAAAACACGTATGCATGTAGCTGTTTGCCAACTGGTGGGGTGCAGGGATGACACACTATGGGGGGTAGTGTTATCCTAATCCCAAGTGTCTCATGCACACTCATTTAGATATAAACGTAGCTATAAGTGTTTCTTTCTGATAGACAAGCGCACTTCTTTTGATTCTCAAAGCTCTAATAGCTTAATTGGCTTGTGTGTTTTCCTTCAGGAGCCTTGGTTTCCTCCAACAGTCCAAAGATGTGCATGGTGTGTGTGTGCATGTGTGTGGTGTACCCTGTCTCAACCTCTATGTTTCCAGGAGAGGCTCTGGACCCCCATGACCCAGCTTTGGATAAGTGAACATGGATAAATGGGTTTGTTATCCACACTAGGCCGGTCATTACCATTTATGTGAAAGTCGTGAACAGTGCTACATTCAACAGATGACTGGTATGAATGTATACCTGCCACTGGTCTTGGGGTGGAGTAAATGCTGTCAGGTTTCAACATGCAGTTTTGTCAAATTTTGAAGTTGCTCTATGGAGCTGAAACAGCTCAGCAAGTCTGTAACCATGTTGGCAACTTGCTGGGAAATCGTGGGGCAGCCGAAATGTCACAGGAAGTGGCCCACTGGGGTTGGCGCTGTACCAGTAAGGAAATGAGAGCCAGGCAGGTTGAACCTGAAGATTGGCTCACGCAGTTTTCCCGCTGAGGACACCACATGGGAGTGTCTTGTTTTTTACCATCTGTCTGCTAGACCAGGAGCCAGGAGTGACAGCACGGCATCCATGAGCAGGCCTGTTGCTGGAGGTTTACTGAGGCATAGCTGTCAGGTCACATGTCTTGGTTGAGGTTGGCTGCACCTTTCAGATCTGATGGTGCCTCTTGATTAAGATGAAACAGGCAGGAACATGCCTGGTGGTGTGGTGGTGTTGCTTTTTTCTGGAGCATCTTGGATATTATGTGGAATGCCATGATGGTATGAGCAATGGCCTATCATTCCCAAATCATGAGAGTCAATGACCCCCCCCCCCCCTCCCAGGTGAGCATGAGGTGCCATATTGATTGGAGCTCCTTTTGAAGCACCCCTGTATGAGGCAAGGCACTTACTCTGAGTTGATGGAAGAAAAAAAATTACCCAGCTGTATAAATGTAACTAAATAATTGCTAGTAGCTTAGTATACAAACATTGCAAGCTGATTTGGAGAAAAGCATCAGTCCAGTGAATAAATAATAAATAGTGTTAAATGTCCTCAAGCAGTTAATAATAATAATAATAATAATAATAATAATAAAAAAAAATTTTTTTTTTTTAAAAAAAAAGCAGTCCCAGCCAGAGCTGAAATCAAAGCCTCAGTCATTTCAAAAGGCTCCACGGGGAGGCTATTTGTCCCAAACATGCAAGGCAGCGACCTCCACAGGTGCAGGTGGAAGGTTGTGAGAAGACTTGGTGGGGCGTTTCTTTCTAGAAGGCTGTGTGTGGCGCGTGGCATGGAGATGAATCAATCGGAGTGAGTCGAGGCAGCTGGAACAGGGGAGCATTTCTCCCTGGGCTTGTGTTGATTCAGCTGGGTTGTGAGGAGAGCTGCGCTGGCTCAGTCCCCTCCTTCCACCAGGTGTCCGGGGAGACGAGGGCGTTGGGGGAAGGGCCCCCCTGGTGGGCATCTGTTGGGTGCCAGCTTGCCTGCATCTCAATGGGCTTCTATCATCGCCCAGATGGTCCTCATCCCATAACGGAGTGCGCATGTCCACCCCCGCAACAGTTCATCTCTTATTGTCCCATGATACCCTGCTTCAGTAAATGGTGAGGTGCTTTTCCCATAGGCCAAGCCATGTCGCAGTAATCAGATGTTGAACAGGATGCTTGTTTAGAAAATGACTGCAGATACTTTTCCTGCCTCTTCCCTCACAACTTGACCCTACCATCCCTCAAATCCTAAATGTCACAGCTCAATGGTCCCCATAGTTGTTGGAAGGCGGGTGATGTCACCTGTATGATCTCACTGAACCGGAATTTGTGGACAATCGATGTCCTCAAAGAGGTAGCATCACACTGCAGGAAAGAACTGATTGGCTGAGACAACAGCCTGCACATAATGGACTTGTCTCTTGATTTATAAAAGCCCCTGAAGGTCTTCACAGATCCAAGATGTGGGCAGTAGGTGGCAGGGTGGTTATAGCGGTTTCCTTGCATTTAGAAGGTCTGTGTTTTGAACACCACCTGCAGCTGTAGTACCTTTGAACAAGGCATTTATCTTAGTTTTATACCATCAAAATGACTCCACTGTGGAAATGGATAAATAGTTGTAAACAGCTTATTTTATGAACCTAATATTTTAAATTATCTTTGACAAAGAATAAATAAATGCAGGCAGGTGTATAGATGAAACAGAATAACACCTGCATACACTGTAATGCTCTGAGTGTTTTCTACATTGTGAAACTAGGAGGGGTTTAGGAGCAGTGATGGAGTGATCCACCACAGGTGTGAAAGTGCTGTCAGTGGAATCCCATGCGTCATTCGCGGCTTGGTGACAGTATTGTCGGCATGTTGGAACGGCAGTGAGTGGCACATTGCGCCTCAGCACCAGGGAAAACAACAAAGAAACATTATGCCGCTATCGATCTGATAGCACTACAGCATGGCCCTCTACCTGCAAACAAATATCACCTCCTCTGTGAGCCTCAGAATCCCCCCCCAAAAAGTTTGCACGCAGAGTTTGTATGAAAAAGAAAATGAAATTCTTGAAAATAACTCTGTAGCTCCACTAAACAGAAGGATTTGTGAAAATTCTATATTAATTTGATTTTTTTCAGGATGAATAGTTTAGCATTTCCCCCAGCATTGTGGTAAATCACGACTAAAGAACTTAACCCCTACCAAACTGATGATTAAAAAGATTATGTAGGGGTACAAAAAAACCAGTGTAACCAAGGATTTTCCTATTGAGTTACTGGAGCATGAATATAATTGAGTACAAAATTAATAATCTTTTTTAAGCTTCTCATGGCTTTTGTAAATTGCGTCAAAATGAAACAATCTGATCATTCATAGTGTGGTGATGATGGACTGGGCCTGGTTATGTCACCCACTTAAAAGAATAGTCAAGGAAAGGCCAAGGTTGTTAATATTTTCATTCTTGGCTAAAATTTGTCAAAATTTCCAGTCGAACCCTTTCTTAAGTGGTTGATTGAGATTCTAATGCTCTATGGTGTAGTTAAATAAGACAATTTTTGGACAGATGTCATGTATAGTGTTTGCAGTTCAGGTCCTTAGTTGACCCAGTAAAATGTTATTCTTGGTTTAGCATAGATGAGCATCTCCTCCTCCACACGCGATATTGGAAAAAAGTTGCTAACTGTCAATGGAACAATTCCAGGTCTTTATCTGTGGCCTCCCAATCTACCCAGCACCTCCTGAGCCTGCTGTTTTTCACCTTCATGCATTCCTGATGTACCTCTGAAACACTAGAGTTGCTTCATTAAACCTTGGACTGCAATATGCAGTACTTGTTAAACCTCCTATGAACTCCAAACACCATCATCTTGATTTCTCTTCATCCGTTTTCTTTAAATGTTTCCCTGTTAAAGAATCTAGAAGCCACCATTAAACTTCCTTTTCAGCAGGGATGAGTAGAAGAACATGGGTTAAACCACACTGAAAAAAACCTGAGCTTTATTTATATTTCCAAATGTCCCCCTGAGTAGCTTTTCCCTGAATAACACAGTCATCAATGGTAATAATTGTATTTTTCCTGAGGAGCTGCAGTGACATTGATTTAGCAGCCGGTTTCCAGCCTGAGGACTTTGCCATGATTGTAACGGTTTGCTTTGTATTTGATAGGCCAAGAAGAGTGTTTCATTGGTCTGCTGCCTCTGCGAACCTGCTGGACTCTGGTGTTGCAGAATTGATCCTCTAAAAATTGGTGTCCTTCAGCAGAAAGACTTTGAAGATCGGTTTGAAGTTTGTAGCAGAACATTTTCAAGACTTAGCCATTCGGAAGGGTTCTTAATTTATGCAATACCCAACTTGGCCTGTTGCCATGGACTGTTTCCATCACATTGTACTCATAAACATGACCTTCTCCAGCCTTTTGGGTTGCTCTTCCTTCAGGCCACTTTCCCCTTCACTCATTTGTTGAGTTCTCCTCTCCTCTGTCTTTTCCAGTCTCTGCTTAATGATCTAAAGCACACAGCCAAAGGTCACAGGGAACCGCCCTCTGCTTCCAGTTGGAACAAATGCCCAATTTTCCTTTGTGCACTTAGGAAGGGGTCAGAGGTCAGTTGCTCATTCTACACCCATCAGTCCAACAAAGTGTTGCAAATCCCTTCGAAGGAATAGGGGCTTTCTGTGAGAGGTAGCCACTCATGCTTTTTTTATCCTTTAATGGACAGTACTACTTAAACTCAGCAGATTGTTATGGTGGGAACTCCCATTTGTGTCTTAGCCAGATATGCAAAACCTAGTGTATTTTTCGATAGATAGCTATTGAGAGGTGGCTTTTGGCAGGAATGACTTAGAGCAGCCTGGTTGAGGGTGTCACCTTGCAGTTTGCGGTACGGGTTCCTTCTCCTGTTATAGTACCCTTAATCAGCACTTATCTCAAATTGATATGATAAATATTAGCTAGCTATATGAATGGATAAATTATTAAGTAATTTAGTGGTAAAACTGAACAATGCATGTTGCTTTGGAGAAAATTGTCAGACTCATAAATAAATGTAAATGTAATCTTTCACTGCATGCAACGGCTAGATTATGGAGCTTGTTGAGACATTAAGTTTGATTTTTATATTACAGCTAAAACTTGCCAAAAGATAGAGAACAGGGAGCCTTGAAATTCACAGTCCACTGCTTGTTTTGTTTCTCCTTCCCCCTTGTCCCGGCTCCCCCTTCGTCCTAGAGGGCTCTCATGGCTACTGCCTCCTTCTGATCCTGTGTGCAAGTGTGTAGCCAGAGGCCGATTCTCCCCCTTGCTGTTTACAGTCTCTCTCCCACACCCTGCCTGCGCTTTGACCAGGCCTTTGGTTGCATTTGTTTTTTGGGATTTTTCGGTCTGCTGGATGCACGGCTCGCCTTGCTGTTGGCCCTGTTTTAGTCATGTGAGGTGATGTTTTCAGATCGCAGGCGGTGTGGCCCGTTGCCAGTTGGCAATCTGCTGGTCACACACTTCAAATTCTGTTTCAGCTGTTGCACAGGAACACAAGGAGTGCAGTTTTGTTTTGGATCTGGTTCATAGGACAGCAATAAATTTCACTGTTGCTGTTTTATTTGATCATTTTAATTTGTTCACAGCTCCTTAGAAGTATTTGTTTAGAAAATTGTTGTAGAATAAATACAATCACTTTTGTTCCATTTTGAACCGGTGTTTGACTATAGTGAATAGTCAGTGTTTTCAACAGTTACTATTTTTACTACGGTTTTTATATTTTTATTGACTGCAGATGAAACATTTTTGGTTTTTAACAATTGTTGAAAGCACTTTAACTGGACCAAACTGAATTCAACCCAAATTTTAAACTTTTATATCCCATTTAGCCCTCCTGTCACAGTTCGATAGAGATCATCATTTGTGTTTCATTCCTTTGTTGTTTATTCATTTGCATAACGCTTTTTCCAAGGTTGCTTTCAATTATAACTTTGTACTCTACTTTCAGTGGTTTACCCATTTGCACAGCTGGATAATGATTCCTGTACGAATTAAGGATAACTACCTTGATCAAGGAATTCAGTCTGGGCTTTTGGATTGCAAAGTCTAACCTGTGTGCCACCTACTGCCCTGTACCAGAAAAGCTGGAAGAAGCTTCTATGATTTTCCCAGTTAAATCTTTTGTACTTGGGTTGGACATGTATGGAGGAATGTGTGAGAGTAACAGATTTCTAAAAGGGCTGTGTTTTCTGCAGAGGTAGAAGCTCAGCCAATACAGCAGTACTTTTGGATATTGGAATATGAAGCTGATTATTGAAGTATCAGATTTGAATTGTGGGTTTCATGCTCTGCTAAAGTGTAAAATAAAGGCTCACCTGTTACCAAAGAGCCTTACGAGAGGGTGAGGCTGAAGTCGGAACTAATACTCTCACTTATCCTCTTAACAGGGCTCGATTATGAAACAGCCGGTGACTTCTACTTAATGAGTCACAACACAAAGGTGTCCTTTGTGTGCAGTTACTCTTGAAGTGGCATTGCAATTTTGATATCTATCATAAGCCAAGACGTTGGCTGACAATCATACAGTAAATAATGGGTGACATGGACATGAACCCCAATCTTCATCAGTCATCAGCCAAATCCTGTACGTTTTTCAAATGTTCATGCTCAGGTAGCAACCTGCCCTAAGAAAAAAGGTGCATAGTAGGCATGGACTTAAGGTCATTGTTAAACTAGTACGTGTGTGACTTAGTGCTATTATTGTTTTTTTTTTTTTTTCTTTTTTGGTTTATTAATTCAGCAGACTCCTTTCTCCGTGTTGATGTACAGTGTTGTAACGTTTCATAATGTTTGCATAGCAGGAACCTACTGAAGATTTTTCCACTTATACAGCAGGGTAAATTTACTGAATCAATTCAGAGAAAGTATCTTGATCCAGGTTACTACAGTAATAGTGGGGATTCTAACCCAGGCCCATTTATTGCAAAGTGATACCTTTAACCACTACACTACCTGCTGAGCTCCAAAAGGTTTTCTCATTTAGCATGCAAAAGTCCTGCTTTGTTTGTTTATTTAAGAGCCACACTGGGTCCCAAAAACTTGGCGGCAGGCACAACATACAAAAATAATGGTTAAATCAGTTGCACTACCTCCATAAGCGATGAAGTACAGCTGTGCTAAAGATGCATAGTGTGCATAGAAAGGGCTCGACTGGAACTTTTGGTCAGAAAAGTGAATAAAACCCACCTCAGTAGAATGTTTGTTTAAAAAAAGTATAACACTTAAACAAATATTAGTCTTCCTACTCATAATTGTGTTGGAATAACAAATGATACATTTAACTGACAACTCAGTACAGTATTACTGCAAAACAGTAGTAACGTATATAACATAGCCAGTCGTGTTGTTACATATTAATAACTGGAACTAAAACATGTGCTCCATTGAGGTAAAACATGAAAGAAATACTCACTTGAAACGAGAATCTAGACACAAGACACCTAACAAAAGCTCCCCCCCTCCCCTTGAAGATCTGGTAAGTCACTAAATATATTTACTGGTGATAGGCTGGAATAACAGGTACTTTCTGATTCCCAAATAAACATCCCTGGTGTAACTTCTGCCCCCAAAACTCACTACTGGTGAAACAGAAGGAGTCAAAACTCAAATAATAATAAAGAAACCTAGTAAAAGACAGTAAGATCTGCAACAACATAGAGAGCAGTGGTAAAAGACCGTATGTTAAGTGACCATATAAGAACCCAGCAAAAGTTAGTTAAACTCTTTCAATACATTCATGCTCTCAGTAAAGTCTCAGTCCTTCAGATCACCCAGCAAAGCTTTTGCGGACGCCGCGCTGTGAAATGTGCGAATCTTCCCTTCACGCAGATGTCTCATTTGGGCTGGAAAGGTGAAACCCCGGTATATGCTCTGTCATTTAAAAGCATCGAGGACATTGTCAAACTCATGTCTCGATTATTTCATCTGGCAGATCGGGGTAGAATGTCAGCAGGGTGTGTTTAAAGGTGCTCGCGTTACTTCACTGCAGCATTTTTAATGTTTTCTTTGCCAAAGAGGTGCAAAAACAGACTAGGATGATCCTCAGACAGGCGGGGGTACGTTGACTGATTTCAGCTACAGACTCGATCTTAATAGGAGCAAAATCAGGCGTCAATCTGACTCAGGAATGTAGTTCATCTTGCAGAAATTGTTTGAGAAACATTTCCTACCTTATTTTTTAAACATACAGAAAATCTCTCATAGAAAAAGTCCAGAATATTAAGGCTGCTCTAGACACTTTTAAATATAGGCTTTATGTGTTTAAAATAGTTTGTAGATGACATGTAATGTTCTCTTTTTTTTTTTTCTGTCTCCTCCTCGTGATTTATCATCTTATTTTCTCATTGTACTCAGTTGTACTTGAGCTCCATGGTGGCACTGTGGCTACCAGCAGAGTTTAGAAGCTTAACTGGGCAGTGACTATTTATTGTAAATATTTTTGCTTTACATTTGTGACCTGTCTATCTTTATTATGAAAGCCTTTTAGAATCTGCAAGGAAACACGTTACATAACATAAAGATTATTGTTGCTATTGTTATAACGGTACCTCATTTGCCAGCACTTATAATGTAATTTCTCACTTACTTCTTATTCACAGGTCTTTCTCCAGGCTCTCCTCCTCTCTTTGCAAGCATAATATTCTCTGTCACAGATCTAGTCCTTTAATCTTTCAGCTGTCTCCTGCCCATGAAACAGTTAGATGTTAAACAATTTTAAAAAGAGACCATTTGTTGAAAAATTCAGTTTGATGATTTGATCCGACTAACAGTGCTTTAGTAGATTTAGTAAGATTGTAGTGCTTCTCACTGAGCTGCATTATGCAAACAGTGATTTCCATTTCCTCAGATTGTCTGATCAAGGGTTGATTAACCTCAGCTGTATTCCATAAAATCTCCCATAAAAAATATGGATTTTTGATATTCTGACCTCACTTTGGGATTTTTTTTTTTACCCATTGTTAGATGGTAAGAGTAAAAAATTGTTGTTAACCTTGATTTATATGATGCTTTTGGTTAAGGTAATTTACATTTGAGATGGGCAGCTTTTCATTGATTTACCTATTTTGACAACAGGACATTGTTACTGCTTTTTTTCAGTACCTTGATCAAGCTGGAATTTGAACCTGGAATGTGTGGTCATATGTATTTCCTGGGCTATCAGTGTAATGCCCGTTTTCCTTTTCCTTATGTCAGTGCTGTGTAGGTGATGGTTGTCCCATACAAGTAAATGGCAGTAGGTCTGAGGTTTTCTCCAAGGGAAAGTGGATTTTGTTTATGCAGCAGTCGAGAAGAGAGCTGATTATATCTGTCGGTTACAAGGGTGGTAGCAGCTAGACACAGTTTGGATTCTGTTTCCTAACTGGAAAGAGGCTGAATAATCCTGAGAAACACAATGGTGAGTACGCAAGGAGTGGTTTGTTTTGGGCCCTAAACATTACCACCAGCAATACAGACAGTGTGGAATTCAAACCACAATGTCTTTTACTTCTTAAAAGGCTTGTGTTTCTTTTCCACGGAGAACGGGTCTCCTGTTTCCTCTTTGCCAAGTCCAGATACAGCAGCTGTCGTGTTCTGAACAACTTTGTGATTCTTGGCACAGTCCCAGCGTGAAATTGGACTCCTTGCCAGTGCCTGAAGGGTCACGGCAGAAGTCCCACTGGTGTTTTGTGGCAGTGTGTCCGGTTGACCTGTTGAGACCGACTTCTTCACTTTCCCTCCCCTCTTCTCTCTCCTCATATCTGCAGACGAAGACTCATCTCCCAGCGCTCATCCCTGGAGACTTTGGAAGACATTGAGGAGAATGCCCCTCTCCGCAGGTATTGTTCCTATTCTATATGCTCTCCTAACCAGGCCAAACGTTTGTGAATGTTCTAAAATACCCAGAGCAGCCAAGTTATGCTTCTAACGTTCCATTTACATTTATTAATTTACTCATTTACTGTATATTTGTTCATTTATTTAGACTTCCTGAATGTTGAAAGGGATTCAGTAGCTGTGAGAGACAGAGGAAGCTCATTCTACCACATTAGACCAGCTTCTGTTGAACAGCTGAGTTTAGAGGCAGTCTGAAAATGGAACATATTTGTATTATGTGTTGGCAGCAGTTTAAGAGGAACACATGGCTGTCTCTGACTTTCCAGAAGGCCTGTAAGGATGATGCAAGTGTTTTGTTCACTCTGCATGGTGTAATTCTTAATTTTTGTTGTTGCCTCTGGCTTTCTGTTCACCTTGGTGATCAGGTGTCGGACCCTGTCAGGTTCTCCAAGGCCAAAGGGCTTCAGAAAGGTGCACTTCATCAAGAATGTGAGACAGCATGATACTCGCAACGGCAGGTATGGGCACTCCATTCCGGTGGTCACTGCTCTATGAAAAACTCAGGACAACCAGCTAACTACACTTTGTCCATTTGGTGGGAAATATTTGACTTAACTGATAAGATGAAATGCCAATGTTTTAGAAAGTCCAACTGCTGTTTATCAGGGATCCAGCCACATTTTACTGAGTATAGCTTTCAAATTGATGGAATTTGGTGTGCCATTCTCATGATGAGGAAAGGGATACTTGCTAAAGTTCCGTTTCTGTTTCTTTGAAATTAAATCATACTTGGTCCCTCAGTCTGAAGCAGGGCACACCCAGGCACATTTTGATATCTCGCTTGGGTCTCTGAAACCAGATTTAACTGCAGAGATTTTATAAATAGCCTCCTCAGGACTTTGTAGAGACACACCCGGATTTCACTCTTTCACTGGGGACAGATGCACACAGCAAGTAACGTAATTAAACCGAAACAAACCAAAATTAACACTTGAAAGCTGTTTAAAGTCACCTTAGATAAAAGAGGAAAACAAATGTTAGTAGAAGTCGTAGGATAAATAATATACAGGGTAATTCTTAATTCTTAATTGAATTTTAATAAATGTATTACTCAGGAAGTATCATGTGAAAATGTCTAAACAATTTGTAAAATTTTTCTTAATCTTACAAGTGCTTAATACACTACATGTCTACATGATACTGAGTAATAAATTTATGAAAGTGCTAAAATTGTTTGAGCCACCCTGTATTTAAACACCTGTGGCAAAAAACTCATGTTTTATGTCCTAGTGGCAAATGGGATTCAGTCCTCTGCACTCCCCAAATTTAGATCTCAAAAGCGAGATCTCCAAAGAGTAACATGGACTGTGCGGACATTTACTTTATAAATCTCCTGCATAAATTTTCCATTAAGCTACTTTAGGGAGGTTTTTTTTTTTTTTTTTTTTAAATCTTAAAACCATTTCATACCACCAGACATTTCCGAGGTTTATCCAAATGTCAGAAAGCTTTTTTTTTCTTTTTAAATATAAAGTGCAGTCTTGCTGTAGTTGCGTGTTGTTCTTTTTCCTATTTTGCAAGCAGATGCGCAAAAGTGAGAAGCTATTAAAATGTATTGTCACAGTTTTTTAGCCACTAAATACAAGATTAAGTGTAATGTTAAGTACATGTTTTGTGTAAAGTTTGTTTCCTGCCCACAGAAGATTGACACCATACTAGTCTCCTATGTGGGCCAGCATAGGAGTGGTCACATGGCCGAGGGGTTCTCGCATGTCAGGAGTAATAGGGGTTTGTCACAGAAACCCTGGAGCTTGGGTGTCATGTGGACAAATGGCTGGATGGGTTTTAAAAAATGGCTCAACACACTTCACATGCTGTAAGGATGTGTTGGTGTCAGCGGTCGGTGTGTGAAGTTGCGTGCCGTACCAATCTCGGGGAGTAGGAAGGCAGTAACTTCTGCAGACACAATGAACCCCTGTCTTCTTGAACATTCAGAGGCCCAAGAAGAGCCCTGAAAAACAAATAAATCTGTTTCCAAATTATCCAAACCTCATAAAATCACGTCTCAGTATAATGGTTCACATTTATTTAGCCCTCCTCAACAAATCCCTTAAAAATGCAATTTCCCTTCTTTAATGAATGGTATTACAAAACTGTGCACTACACAGACACCATTGTGGGCTGAAAGGATAAACAAAGCTCAGGATGTTTTAAAAACAAAGGTTGCAAGTGAAGTATTTAAATTTTTCACGTTTGAGTTGTTTCAGTCAATTTGATAGCTGTGATGTTCTGTCCATGTGAGGTATTCTCTTTCACATATAAATATTTTCTTGTCCTATCTTTTCTCCATTTTAACCCAGATGTGGCCTGTCGTTGTTTTGTCTTCTAGGATAGTCCTTATCAGTGGCAGAAGATCCTTCTGTAGCGTATTTTCTGTACTGCCCTATCGGGATTGTAGCCAAGCAGGGTATGTATTCTCTGGTGAAAACTGCCATGTCTTTCTCCCTTCTGTGGGTCTCCCTTACCTCCTTTCCTTGTGCATTTCCACATCTGTATGTAGCAATAGGATCTGCCTAGGTTAGGTGTTCTACAGTCAATGACTTTCGGTTCAGCTGTTGACGTTGCTAGATGTACCTTGGCATGAGAGACACAAGGCCTCTTTCACAATAACTATTAAGTCCATAGAGTGTGAACTATATCGAACAATGTGGGTGATTGCAAACAAGAAAAAAGGAAACCTAGTCATACTACAGTACCAATTACACCTTGGCAACCTGGTCGATGCCTGTATGGGACAAAATGGACAGAATAGTTAAAGCAAAACAGTCTGCAAGTGTCGTGCATCTCTAGGAATCACTCCAGATGAGCTGGGAAGGCATGTTGATTGGTTTTCTGATCCAAATTTTTAACTAAATGGCTTGTGGAAAAGGTAGTTTTCAGTAAATGGATCCAAAGTTTTCACTTGTACTTCAGTTTGGCTTTTACATCACAGTCAGGTTTTCTTGTTTAAAAGAAGGTACACTTTAGAGTGTAAAAGATTACAGAATGAATGGGTGACAGCATGAGCTAAAGAAGTGAAGTCAAGGGTACTGTTCCCCATGGCTGTCCTTTTGTCCAGAAGAGGTAGGTTTCCAGGGTATGCACAGTTTGCATGACTTTTGAACCTGCTGTTCATGCTGCCTCTGCATGATGAAGCTCTTCTGAAGCAGTCTTCCACCACCTGTACTCTCACTCAACCTCACTGCTTTGACACATTTGGTTTTTTCAGCTGCACCCAGAAAAAAAAGGATTTGAGTTTTATGTATGGAATTTTACATATAGAAATAAAATCCACAAGTTTGTTAAAGGAATGTTTTTCTCCCTTTCCAAGAATTGTTGGTAGTTAGTCCTTGTGGCTAGTTCAGGATAAAACTTTAGAGGTTGCAGAATAGCAACCTGAGGGTTTTCTGGCTCTTGGGCATAAAAATTCCACGTGAAAGAATTGCATCATTGTCACATTGTTGCTCTGGGACTTATCACAGTCCCAGAATTTGTTCCAGACAAAAGCACGATCTCTGAGTCAGTCCGTCCAATTTCCAATGTCTCGCTCATGAGCTAAACCCCAGTTTGACCTTGGGAACTTGCAGCCTTCCAAACCAAAGAACAATTACAGGAGGTTCTTTCTCACAGTCACAGTCATTTCTCTTTTATCATGTGAGGTCCAGCCAATAAAAGCTGCAAACAGTTGAAGAGCCTGCATCTTCTTATGCCTATTTTGGTTTCAGTAACAAATTTGGGTTCACTTAAAATGAAATGGAATCAGATACAGTTGAATCCTCATCTTACAACACAATTTTGGATGCAAATCTGTTCATAAATTTATCATTTTTACCACTATTTCACAATGCGGAAAACTTTATAATAGTTTTTACAGGAGTACCATGATTTATTTGCAATTATATTTTATAATACATTGTAGTCATATGCATAGCAAATAAGTGCCTGTGTAACACTTTTAATATTTTATTGACTTCAAGGTACATATTTAAAATAACATTGCCTCTGCAAACTCCTATTCAACTCCTTTGCAGCTTGAAGATCAATTCATCCTATAAACATGTTACATTCCACATCTTGTGCTTGGTCACAAACACGCTGATGAAGGCTGGAATGCAACCACATATTGCTTTGCAAGATTTTAGAGTGCTGTCTGGTCTTTTGAAAGTGATTGCATTCACACTGGGACTTCAACACTCAGGCTTGTTCTTTAATGCTGTCATTTGAGTTGTTGCATCTTTACTGTTTTTATTTGTTCATCGTGAACACCAAACACAAGTTGTGAACATAGTGAAAGGAAGTTGAATTTAGGGTGTCCTACACTCCTGTTTTGTTGTACAGGAAACACTTGCCCTACACCAAACTGAAATTTTAGACACTGAGTGAAGATAAATGAAAAGTGAAGAAAATCCCATTTAAAATTGACTATAAAATGTTTGCATCTTAAAATTTGTAACTAGAGTGTAACGAGTTATTCTGAGCTATTTTTTAGTTATTGACAAAGTTTTCTAAATTCATGGAATTGTTTTTACCATGATGGTAACGAATTTCCCATATGATCCCCTTGCTTCCATTTTAACCCCAAAGAAACGCCTGGTGTCATATGATTAAGATGTGCAGTATTCATACATGTGGTTTGTGCTACCAGATGGAAGTAACAGATGGAGATGTTTTGATGACTCAGCGTGTTGAGCTGCTGGAACAGACTGCGTGGTAGAAGCTGGGCTGTCTGCACAGCAGACCTATGTGATGAATCCAATTCACACCGTCCTTTATTGCGAGAAACTGCAGCTCCAGGAGATTTTCCTTCATCTTCTAATGATCTGTTTGCTTTTAACCTGTAAGTCACTGTGGAGAAACAAATCATCTGAATGTGACAAACAAATGTAGAAGTGATGCGTGGGTGATGCAAACTAATAAAGGTATGTGATGGGAGTCAACACTCAGATACCATGGTGCCACAAAAAATTTCAGTTGATGGCTCAATATATGTAATGATCTTTTTGAATTTCCCATTCCATCAACTGCAATATGAAAAATTTGATGGGTTTATCCCTGGTGTGTGCTGCTTAGGGACTTGCTCTCCAGTAAGAGCCATTCAAAGATATTGCGAGGCCTTAAGTGCAGTCAAAGTAATTATTTAGTAGCTCTGTAGGAGGATTCATTTGAAAAAGGAGATTTGAGGCCAGCTACTTCACCCTGTTCAGATTAAATATGTTCTGTTAGTCATGAGTCCAGTGTAGTCACAAGTTCAGTGCAGGCTCAGTCACAGACATATCAAACGGAGGCTGTGTAGTCAGAAATGTCAGAAATGTACACTACCTGTCAACACTGGATACCATCTGTCTTTAGTTTGAGTTGTCCTTTCTTTTCCTTGTCTGCATGCCTCTTGCACAGCTTTGCGGTATTGGATCACTAGCTTGCTGAAAAATGAAGAACTGCCCAACTAGTCATAATTCTGAGGGAATAGCATGCCTCTGAAGTATCCTGTGATGGCCATGCTGGCTGAGATCATTATGAACTAAAATCACCACCTGTAAGCAAATCTAGACCATGACATTGCTGTCCTTCATTCTGGACTGTGAGATGGGCACATGCTAACCACATACGCACTCTCTCTGTCATCCATCAGACCAACTTCCACTCCTCAGTCGTCCGTTAATGCGTTTTCTGGATCAGGCGAGTCTGAATTAACTCACATGTACCCAATTTTTGATTCTTACTAAATGCAGAGACCCGCATACACACTTGCAGACATGCATATGGTGTAGACATCCATGTGTTTTTTTTTTTTTTCCTTTTTTGCTTATGTCAGTTGGATCATTGTTTTGACTGTCTATGCAAATGTCAGACTATATCTTGTCACAAGTTGGAATTGAGGTGTTTTGACGAAAAGAACAGGTGATCCAAAGTTATCTGTTATCACATGCAGCAGAAACCTAGATTGATTCTGGTTTGCACACAAAGGCCTGTGGATATCATGCTTTGAATATAAGACCCATTTGACTATCTGTGATGTTAAAGGGGCCAAGGGCCACATAGTGGTTAGTTGCCTTCCATTTTAAGGTGGACCCAGTTTTATTACCCTGCAGTATAAATGGTTTAATATTCTGTTAATTATGTTATAATACATAAACCTGGAGGGAAGGTATAAATGAACTAATAATAATAATAATAATAATAATAATAATAATAATAATGGTTATTTTTATTAACTTCCCAATTCGATTTTACAGAACTTCGAAGCCATCAGCCATCAAATTAAGTCATGTACCTTCTTCTGTAGGGCCTGGATGGGATAATTATCAAACTTCTCCAACATCCTATTCTCATTTTTCAGTGATTTTCAGAATTTTAGACTATTTTCAGAGGTGTTCACACTCTCATGACTGCTCCCTTATTTTTTTTTTGTGGGCAGTTCATATTAATGAGCTGTTGAGTAACTTAAGGGCTTACTACATAACACTGTGAAATTTCACTATATTAAAATTGTCACTTGGATTTACTGTACCCAGCTGAGACAGAAGTTATTCAATGAAGAAAGTTCTCTTTGGTTCCACAGTTGGCTTCGGTCTATTTCAGTTGTGTGTCAGTCTAAAAGCACATTGGGGCCTCATTGCCTGCAACCTGCCATGATGTCACAATTGACCCAAATCACACCCCCCTTACTGTCCTGTGGTTGCAGGACTCTCACAGTTGATGAATGATGTTGCTCTGATTTTTAAAGCAGCATTGAGGAAAGAGAGCACAGTTGGAATTTAGCACACTTTGAATATTTCACAAATCTGTGTAGATTTACTCTTTTAATGCACATTGTGCAATGGATCAAATCAGAACACTTGTAGGATTTTATCATCTCCCCAGGAGTAATGAAGACCACCTGGGTCCCACCACACATGGCCGAAATTGAGCATTGTTGCTGTAGGTTTTCATGTTTAATCAGCAAATTTCCATGTAAAACTGTGGGAAATGAGGTGGTTTGGAAGATTGCAGAGTCGTCTGGCAAAGCTCAGACTGCAAGTGACACCATTACCAACAAACAGCCGCTGACATATGGAAACAGTTGGAACAATCTGCCCAAACTGGTCAAATTAATATCAACCATAAACTGGCCTCCAATGTATTTTAGGGTAAGAAGTGCCATGACTTTCATGTTTTGGAGACATCTGGTGATATTCTGGGAAGATGTGAGATGAGTCGTTTTTTTCAGCATGGACTTTATGTTCCATTAAAGAGAACTATTGGGAAGTTGAAGAACCTGAATTTTTGTAGGTTGAGAAATTTTGGAATGGTTTCAGAAATTGTGTTTCATCACTGTTTTTTCCATTGTGAGCTCCTTTGCTTTCCGCTGATCCTTGCAAGGAAATGTTTCTGGAGGAAATCTGGTTATTGCTCACACTCAAGTCATGAAAAAGCAGCCTTCCTGGGTTCACCCTCACAAAGGCAGTGTTTCCCACATGCAGAACCCAAATAACATAAGCAAGCCTACTGCCTTTCAGTGTCAGCTATTGTAGACTGGTGTCAGGATCATTATTCCTGGGTGTATATTAGAGGTGCACGTTGGGAAGAGCCACTAACACACCTTTCTAATGATTGTTTTGCACTGGCAGCGAGGCTAAGCTGGATGGTGGGCGCCAGCGGCACGCCTCGGGTGGAGTCAGCACCAAGGAGATGGTGATCGGGCTGGAGGGTGTGGAGCTCGGGGCTGACGGCAAGGTGAGGTTAGCACAAGCTATCAAAGGGTGTGTCCTTCGGAGGAAAAGAAAACTCACGCAAGACTAAGTTGTAAAGAGTGTGAAAAGTTCTCCTTGATCAACACCCTCATTGCGTCTCTCCGCAGACGGTGTCCTACACACAGTTCCTCTATCCCACCAATGCTCTCAGCTGTCGCAGGAACACCATCGACTCCACATCCTCCTTTTCACAGTCACGCCACTCAAGCCACCGCAGCCTAAGCTTGGCACGTGCCAGCAGCACCCAGGGCAGCATGGACACAGGTGAGGTGGGGGATGCTAGCCCAGCTTTCTGTTGACCTTGGGTATTTTTGGACCTCCCACCTGTGAGAGTCAGATGAGATGTTGTACGTTAACTGTTGCCTTGGAGGTGTTCCTTATCACACAGTGCCCTGTGGACTTGAGTCAAAATGTCCAACTAATATTTAATACATGTCCAGCTGCACTGTGTCTATGGGCCAAATATTTCCTTTTTTAAACACATGGCTGTTGCAGCCAAAGAATATAAATGATTAATTCATAATAAGCTGAATGAACACTGAAAAGCTTGCCTCATGAATAATTTCTGTGTATTAGCTTTTTGATTTATTTCAAGTGGTACCATCCATTCAGAGGGGAAAAATTTGACAGTGAAAAGACAGAGGTTCAGTGGGCAGTTTTTTATGAATAATTTATTAGGATATTTTGAACACTACTGAAGAGGCTTTGCAGTCAACAGAGAAGAATTTGAATATGAAATATCTGAATAAGAAGTACTTATCCTGCTTTTGGGCACTCAAAAAGACGCAGCTTTGTTTAGAAGTCTCATCGAGAGTCACTTATTAAAAACAAACCACAGTGACTGAAGTGTTTTTAAACACTCACCAGGTACAAGATTGTTTTATACCTTCTCATTTTTTTCCTCACAAGGCAATGTTTTCTTTAATGTTCCTGAAATATTCAGACTCAGGTTGAAATCATTGATATTCAGTTTGAAATCATAATTGCGTGTAATTGATATATGGTTGTGAGCACTGAAACACCATGGGATCTACTGAAGGCTTAACTGCCCCTGGAAGATGAAACGAAGGAAACAGCGTATGCCCCATTTTTTCTGTTTATCAGAAGTCCTTGTTCCTGTGTTGCTGTGCCCCATGAGGCCTTTCTTGATTTGGTGCCACAGTTGCTTTCAGGGCCGGACAAGTAGAGCAGGTCATTACCATTGACAATAACAGTTTAAAGTTGCGAGGGGGTGTTGATAGTTTAGCAATCAGATTTTTCCAAAATACTGCAGAACAAGGTTGCAGTTTGGTAAAGCTTTTATGGACACACTTAGTTTTTTTTTTTTTTTTCCTGAGCCTGGTGTGTAATGGAACTACTGCAGTGGGAAAGGATTCATTTAGTTCAGTTTATTTAGTTTCCTCAGCAGCATTTCTTTTCCCTGCTACTAGTCTGCAGCACTCGAATGGAGATGCTGAATAGCCTGGTTGCCCCGCTGCAGTTTCACTGGACAAGCTGAGATGCCACGCTGTCCTCAATGCTGCTTTTGAACCTAGGGATGGTCTTCTATTGAAGGGCAGTTGATGGCAATGGGTCAGCTAGATTTTCTTGAACATCCCTCTAATGTTCCCACCATTCATTAGTCATCTCTCATCTCGGTTCTGACTCTTGCAGGGAATGACATGGGTGACTTCTTTGAATATGACCCCAACCTTCTTGATGATCCTCAGTGGCCCTGTGGGAAGCACAAGAGGGTGCTGATCTTCCCCTCCTACATGGTGAGTGACAGGCAGGTTATCCAGTCAACTGTGCCTACATTATCATATTCAACCAGTCACGATGTCGACAGGTCTGTTACCTGGACTGTTTGGCTAAAAGGAAGATGCGCAAATTGGAAATTACCATTATTGTACCTGATAACAGTGTCTAAGGCAACTTGCACTGTTAGGTTTTTGCCCTATGCTACTTACAATGATTTGCCTATTTATAAGACTGGGTTAATTTTTTCCTGGAGAAATTCAGGGTAAGTACCTAAATCACAGTGGATTCAAGCCACTGTGCCACTTGCTCTCCTCAGTGTCTTCAAAATAGAGCTATAGAACACTCCAGGATTTGAACCGGTGTCATGAAGGCCATCTAAACTGTCGACCGGGTTAAAAAGACTGAAAAAACTCAAAGGAAGCCCTTGAAAAGGAAGCATGAACTAGTTTCAAATGTGCCAGCAGGCTTCTTGCCCAGCTACTGTAAAATGAGCAGCATTCTTTCAGAAGGAGTTCCTTTCTACATTATGGTAATCAAACCTGTTTGAATCTTTCTGCAATTTTTAATCCATTATAAGTCACTTCTATTCACATGAAGACATAAGGAAATGATTTAATGAATGACCACTTTTGGATACTCTGTATTGGGCCCTTGAGTGCTGTCTGATGCCAATTCACTAACACAGATCCCAGTTCATTAAGCAGCGCTGTGCCATCCTGTTGGCTCCAATGCGGCACACGTGTTGGGAAGGTTTCTGACAATGAGCCTCGCTGGCTGTCTAATCAGTGGGGAGGGCCAGTCGCCCAGGTATTTTCCTTTCCAGCTGTTCATAACCACATGAAGTGCCCCTGTCAACCTGAAGATGTGCCATGTGCAATAGCTTGTTGGTGCACTGCTGAGTGGCAATGGCTCTTGTCCAGAGTTTCTCCTTTGTTGAGATGCTGAGCGATTAATGTGGAAAACAAGCAGGAAGTTGAAAGTAAGTGAGCAGCTGAACACGGCGGTCTTATTCACGTAGCATCGCTGCTGCTGAGCACACGGTGCTAGTGAGGACTAAGTGGCCATTGCCTTTTCCTTTCAGAACGTGTAAACCTTTGTTTTGTCGACCATTCTGACCAGCGAGCAGAATGCGTCACGTTCCTCACTTGTCCCGTAATGCCTGCAAATGTGTGCTCACTCATGCAGTTTGGCAGAAAGCCATACACCACCGTGCATCGGCAACAACATGCAAACATTGCGTCAAAGCCAGACAGTGGTGTGCCACAGGAACTCCAAAGAGGCTTAACAGGGATACAGATAAACAGTTAATAGATGTAATCTTCGTCCAGGTAATGTACCCACGATCCTTTAGGCTTTGGCAGAATGTCTGCCCTGTACTAAGTCTGTCATTATTTCCTGAAATGTATCATGCTGTGTATTGAGCAGCAGGTGGTGTGGCAATTGCTTCAATTGCCATTCCTGCCGTAGTGCCCTAAATCGAGGTACTTGCCATGAACTGTTATGGTTAAAATTACCCGATTGTATAAAGGAGTAAATCACTGTAAGTAGCTTACTATACAAACCTCATGGTATAAATTGCTTTAGAGAAAACTCACCAAAATGAAAAGATTATTATTATTATTATTATTATTATTATTATTATTATTATTAAGCATGCTAAACAAATCCAAATTCCAGCAGGAATTGTGGTTTCTGGTGGCCAAGCCCTGAAATCCAGAACTTCCCCATTAGGTTTATTCTGATGCTGCTGTCTAAAAAGACACGTCAGCAGTCATTCCGGAACCCAGTTTCCATGGTAACAGTTGCCAGGGCCCTCCCAACGGCTCTACTTTCTGATTCCTCTTTCCGGAGTTGATTCAGAGAGGCAACCAGGTGACCCCTGCCAACCTCACCAGAGAAGCACAAACTCATTAAGTTTTTTTTTTTTTTTTTTTATTGGCATTAAATGAGGAGCAGGTGGGACTCCAGAGGAGATACCTGCTGGGAACCCCCCCTCCAAAGGAATACAGCCTCTCAGCAAGGACATTGCTTTACTCCGCCCATAACCCCCCTTGTTATTTAATTAGAGACTGAAGTTCTATTCCTCTTTTTTCCCTGTCCTCTTGGTATCTAGCAAATCCATATGGACCATGCAGAAAAAGAGGGTTTGTAAAGGTTCTCATCACATCTTAAATCATAAGAAGAGAACTTATGGCAAAATCTTGATGTCGTTACAAGTCAAAATGGAAAAGTATCACTACTGTGGTTCGCTCGTTGCCCTTTTTTTCTGTGGAACAGAGAGCTGTATTTCCCAAGGTGCGAGGGGAGCACTTGTTAATAAGGACTTATCGCTGCCTTTGTGTTGATGTCGTACATGAGAAAGGACAGGACCAAGTCAATACCTAGTGGACATCAACACTCTTCCAAGCCCGCCTCTCACTCCCTGCAGAAGGCTGTGTTTCCATGGAGATGTGGCATAGACTGTTTTTTTTAACCCCCCCCCCCCAGATGGGAGAAAAGTTCGCACATTCTGTCAGATATATTGTTATTTAAATGTTGCACACAGCTACGTGAAAATGCATGAATAATTGGAATTGAAATAAATGATCTCTACACACACTTTTGGAACTATATTATACCTTTATGAACAGCTGCCAGGATCAAGCATGTAGCATTTTAAAGCTTTTTGTTGTAAATGAATTTAAATCTGCCATATAGTCCACTTCCTGAGGACAGTGATGGCATCACTGGATGAACTTGTGAAAGTTCTACTCTGTTTTTTTCAGACTACAGTTATTGAGTACGTGAAACCCTCTGACCTTAAGAAGGACATGAACGAGACCTTCCGAGAAAAGTTCCCCCACATTCGACTGACTCTCAGCAAGATCAGGAGGTAAAGTGTGGGTGTTATGTCTGCTCAAGTAAATTGTGTTCAAACATCACGTTTGGTGTTGTTGTGTACGGCATTGCTTGAAGGTTAAGGCTTGAAGTAGGCCGCACTGAGGCAGCTAGGAAGCTCGAGTTGATGCCAAAATTGTTGGTGCCATGCTTTGACCCCACTTAGCCTGAAGCGGGAGATCCGGAAGTTGGCCCAGGAGGATTGTGGGTACGAGGAGCCCACAGTAGCCATGGCTTTTGTCTACTTTGAGAAGTTGGTGCTACGAGGCAAACTCAACAAGCAGAACCGCAAGCTCTGCGCTGGTGCCTGTGTGCTGCTGGCTGCCAAGATCGGCAGTGACCTCAAGAAGCACGAAGTGAAGCACCTGATTGACGTGAGTCGTTCGAACCCCCCTCCCCCAAACACGCACACCGCCCACTGCCTTCCCTCCCTACATCAAGATCTGCTTGACTCTGAAACCAGAGAACTTGTTAGACCGTTAAAAATGAAACGTGCAGCTCCTAGTGCTAGGGTCCAGAGGCTTTAGTGGTGTTGAACCGGACATTAGTTCAAGTTCAAGTAGTGGCTGGGTGCTGAGGTGTACAGTCAGCCTTCTGAACCTCCTGCTGATCATTCCTTCTGTTAAGGATAATTGTTCTTCCATCTTAAAAGTTGTAATAATTAGAATTTATAGTTTTTTTTTAGTTACTCTACCCCATCTGTTTATAAATACAGTGAGACCAGAATCTGTTCACAAATCAATTTATTTGTAAATCCGATTTTTACAATTTAGTTACAAAACCTTAAGTTTATGAGTTAGTTTAATATATACAACCGTCTCTCGATATTCACGGGTTCCGCATTCGCGGATTCGGTTATTCACGGGTTTGCCATCGATAATTAAATAGGAATTTTTTAGGAGATTTGCAGTGTCCTGCGAAAAATCACAGATGATGCACATATGTAAAGAGAACTTTTTAAAAATTAGTAAATTATAAATAAATAAATATATATTATTAATCTATTTTTCATTTACTACCACACATACATATAGACATTTATTATAAATACAGCAAAGGGTTAGGGGAGCCTAGAGTTATTTGCGGTTTTCTGTATTCGCGCGGGTCTTGTGCCCCAACCCCTGCGATTATCAAGAGAAGACTGTTTGTTTTTTTTTTAAGGCCTAAAATATTTGTATTAACTTCCAGCTACATTAAAAGTGATTTAAAATGACTGAACATAATAATATTGTCCTTAGAATCTTCTGGTTAGTTCTTATTGATGACACATTTATCCCATTAAATGTGTAGTATTCTATATATTGTTATTGATCATCAATACTGACAAACAGTAGACAAGATCTGTAAAAACTGTGGAAGCCAATTGAATGTACTGCCACACTCCTACTGTTTGGGTGCCTTTTATTGGCGGTTGCATTTTCTCTGCCCAAATTAATTTTTTGAAAATGGATAAGTATAGAAAATGCAAATAGAAAAAATAAAAAATAAACTTGGTGTGGTCAAAATTCATATCTTGATTGCTAGTAGTACAAGGAACTAGTGGATTTGCAAATTCCTGTAACGTTCATGCTTTGTCAAATGAGCAGCTCTTTGGACCACGCTGTGGCTGCTGTGAGAATGTTGTTGTAGCTGTATGAAATGTAACACTGAAAAACACCAACTCTGTCTTCCAGAAACTGGAAGAGAAATTTCGGTTGAACCGACGGGAGCTGATTGCCTTTGAGTTCCCTGTCTTGGTGGCCCTGGAGTTCAATCTACATCTACCAGAACATGAGATCATGCCCCACTACAGACGCCTCCTGCAGAACTCCTAGCGCTGGCTTCCCATCAGGAGAGTGTGGCTGGGTGCTGAGGTGTACCGTCAGCCTTCTAAACCTCTCCTGATTGAGGTCCCGGAGTCACAACGCCTCCCTGGAGGAGTTGCGTTGGTCCTGAAAGACCTTTCCTCCTTCAAGACTGCTCCTGTATTCTGATCATCTCTCGCAAATACAATTTTTTTTAAAAAAACGTTGGCTTCGCAGACAAGCGAAACAAAATCTCGAGTGGGAGGTTGCTGCCTTTGCTATGGAGCTTTTTCTTCATGCTTTCATATTTTCACTCCACTCCAGAATGGAATCCTGTTTTTTTAATCTCTTTAAAGCTTGTTTTATTTTCTGGCATTGCTGATGCTGAAGATCCGTCTGATGCCAAAGTTGAACTGGTAGCTCCCAGTATTGAGGCTGGAGATCTCTAGCATGTTGGGGTGCCTTCAGGCTGCTTTTTGAATAGAAGAAATCCTTTCCATGGGGCCATTTTTGTGGCAGATGGGGACATGATTTATCTACTGACTTCACGATGGTTGTTTTTCTCCTTCAGCCTCATCTCTATAAGTGCTCTTCTTCTTCAGGACCTTATGGATGAATGCCGTCAGTTCTCTAGAGGATGCAAAATATGCATTTCCTGACCAAATTAAGAGATTTGATTTGATTTGATTTGCTTAAAGGCATCTCAGAAAAATACCCCCTGAAGACACCAATCCAATTGAGGCTTCTATAGAAGAGCCAATTTGGTGAAGATACACAGTAAATGGATCAGTAACTGTGAATCATTTTCTAGCAACTCAAGTGTTAATGATCATTCCACTCATCGTAGCAGTCAAGTTTTGTTTCAGTATCAATCATTTGTGAATTGGAACCGAATCAGAATGTATCTTCTTCTGATATTGCTCCCTTTTTTATCTGTCTTCTTGTCCGAGCAGGTCAAAGTCTGGCTTGTGTGTGTGTGCGCGTGCGTGCGTGTGTGTGAGTTCCTCTGTGCTCTATGTTAGAGTGTATAATCGGCACGTTTCTGGTGCTATCCTGGAGGAGGGTTGCGAAGCAATGTGTAAAGGTGTGTAAACGACGAAAGATCACAAGGCTCCGGCTGGCGTACTCGCGCTCTTGTTGGGTCATGTGGCAGTGGGCTGTAACACAATGTCTCACCACAGCAGAGTTTCCTGACTGGATTAAATCAGATCATAATCTTTTGGTTAAATATAAATACAGTTCCAACCAAGCACAACACTGCCTCCTACATTTCACATTTTCCTCTCAATTTTTTGATTGTTTTTCACTTGTAAATATTGTCCCATAACTATCAGTATTTCAAATTAGAAAAACAAGAAAAAATTGTTGTGCTCTAATGTAAAATACACTCATTACCAGTGCAATGGTAATGGTGTATTCTGGTTAATATTTTTAGATGCCAAAGAATAAGGTAATTTGCTCACCGATAATTGGAACATTTTCTCCTTAGCTAGAAATCAGCTGAGTTGGGCTGCTCTAAACTGAGAAGTGCAAGCATAGCATGCAGTCTTCCAGTCTGTCCTTCCCAACTGGAGCGCCTCCCACGGAGACCTGAATGTAAACACGGCAGCGTGTGATCGAGGTGTCGTGCAAGTCTGGAACGTACCAGCAATCCAGCCACACGAGGCTCTTTTTATCACTGTGTGAATCTATGTAATCAATATTCTGCTTAATCAGACCAAATCCTGCAGAACTGACGTGACTGGGATTGAGAACGGGGCCGATCCGGCCCCCGCAACAGTGCTGAGGACGGACTGATTCTGCTCAATCATTCTTCAGGGGTGTGCACCTTGTCAGACAAGGGTTTGTTAGGACATAACCCCATGATAATGTTAAATATATGTAATTGAATATATATAATTATAATTATATTATAATTATATAATTATATATATAATTTTAAATATATATATATTTCAGAGTGTGTACATACACTGCTTGTTGAATAAAAAGATGACAAAGTTTTTGTTTGAGTGGATTTTTCTTTTTGTCCAGTAGTGCCCTTTGGGGATGGCCCTTTAACAGGTTATGAGGAGCCCAGGTGCATCCCTGAAGATGGTTCACTACCACCACTACTAATGTTAATAATAATAGTAATAATAATAATCACACTTTCTGTGCTGTTTACAAAACCTTTGGCCATATAAGCGATTTGCTCGCATGGGGGCAACTGAGAGAACCACAGGCCACCACTGAAAGGGTTTGTTGCACTAGGAATCCCACTTTGTTGTTGTCATAGTTGTTCCAATGAAATCTGACAGTACAGGGCACAGAATACACCCATCCATCGTAGGCACTGGCTCAGGCAGGAGGTAAACAAGACCTATGCTCATGCTGGCCTGGCCATGTGGATTAGTCTTCGTCATTGAGCACTTAATTCCAGCCTTCAGCCCTGCATAAAGGGGGCCATTGAGGGCCCGGTCACACGCCGGCGTGCCTCATTGTGAATACATGTTATGCATTGCAGGGGGTTACTCTTATCAACGGGCTTTTCCTTTGACACAATGCTATTTGGCCGTGAGTGCTTCGCTCCACATGTCAATCACTGCCTGCGACTATGTGGTATTCACCCGGAAAAAGCTGCGCCCCATTATTGTGGTCTGTAAACAAGGAAGTGATCATTGACATCAGTGTGAATGGCCTAGATTAAAAACAACTATGCAGCCCTTTGGTCACTGATGGCTCAGGGGTGCGGGGTGGGGGTGGGGTGTTATGTTCTCCAGCTGTTGATGTGGTTGAAAAAGTACCAAAAAAAGCACCCTGCAAAGAATGATCCTGGTACACCCGATCCTATGTACCTGTTGCCCATGGATACTCAATCTCTCCTTTCTGCTTAGTGTCAGATCAGTAGTGTGGCCTGACAGGGGGTCGATGACGCAAACGAAGGACACCGGACCGCCCTGACCTCTCCTTCACTGATACCTGGGTGCAGAGCCAAATTTGACGACTGACCCCAGGAAAGGAGGCAAAACATTGTCGACGGCCCAGGTACAGCTCTACAGCCTGGCTTTCTTCTGCAGTTCTGCTGCACAACAAAACAAGCCTGTAGTGAGTTACAAAGACATTTTTGAATACTCTGTTTTCCATGAGCCACATATTTCAATTAATATAAGATGTCAAAAAATGGACAGTAAAAAAAATGCTAAGTATTTTCTTTAAGTTAATTTTTATACATTTGTAAGTACAGAATAATTGCGGCTGTTTCAGGGTTCAATAGCACAAGCAGCTGAGCATAATGGTTAAATGAATGTTTCAGGGTTACAGGGAGATACACCACTAGCAATGTTTCTGTGACTGTGTGCAGCTTAGAGTGAAAAATAACTTTTGGAGAGGGGAAAAAAGTCAACCGTTTTATCTGTCACTGAAATGTTTTAAAATCAAGGTCTTATGTACATTGGCAGTGATTTAAAAGGCCAAGAGAAGTGTCATTCAGGAGGGCCCTCTGGCGCGTAACCACGTTCCATTCTTTCATTTCCCAACCTCTTTACATGTTGATGAGAGTATGTACTGTGTTCTTACTACCAGAGTAAAACCGTTACGTTGATTTCCCAGCATGCCTCTTATTTCCTGCACTGCCCCCGACTTCACTTTTCCCAGAGTCAGACTTCTGGCTCAGTTATCTTCCTGTCGAGTCAAAGCTATTGTTCAGAGAAAAGCAGGTCCTTCCACTCTGGCCCCGTCTCCGTACCCACTGCCAGGGCTGACTGCTGCCGGGGTGGGGTGCAGACTAGGGCCAGAGCTTCCTCTGGAAATGCCACTCACTGTCTGGCGTGAGAGTCAAAATTCTCCCACGTCAGGTCAATGGCTTCGTTCCATTGTGCTCATCTGAGTTCCACTAAACAGGCAGCACTTCAAGGTAAAAGGTATTGTCTCGGGTTTATCACAAAGTACTGAATCAGCACTATACTTGGCAAAGCAGCCTTCATTTGGCAACAATGAGTCTGATGTGAGACCATTGTCCCCCCACATTGTTGATCTGCTGATATGGTTGAGATAGTCGTGTTGCTCTGTGTAGCCTCTTTAATTCTGTATTAGGCACAAATTTAAAACCAGTAGACATCCACTAGGTTTTAATTTATTTAAGATGTGTTTTAAGATCATTTCTGCCCAGGCTTTTCACTCATAGAACAAGAGGTGGTACCACAGTAGTTGGCTCCTTATCAAGTAATACATTTCCAAAGATATTTATTCTTAATGCTCTTTTCATCCCCTATTTTTAAAGATTTCTGCCTGGTTGGCAGCACAGAGCAACTGGTGTCAGTGAAGGGCACTCAGTCAGAACAGGACTGTCGGACTCTCTTCACGGAACTCGCCTTCACAGTGTTCACAATTGTATGTGGTGTTCCTGAGTGCCAGTAATGAAAAATGATGAATTATTCTGCACCTGTTTACGGGATGAATCCCTCAACAGTCAAAACTGGATGTAGAAAAAAATTTATTTGAATGATTTTTTAGATATTTCAAAATAATGTAACTCAAAGTTAAATTGAAATGATGGTTTGTTATTTATGTAAGTGTTTTACACTGTTTTAGTGATATTTGGGGATTTTTTGGGGGGTTGGAACACATTTATACATAATGGGAAATAGGCTCCCTATTTGCATTTTTCTGGTTTCAGTGGATTTTTCAGGAATGGATAAGGAGCATAAATCAGATCACAGCTGTATTTTTAAAAAATCTGTATCAGAGGGTTTTTACAGAACCTAGCAAGTGAATAAATTTAGGGACTTTTGTTTTATTTAGGGGCCGGGATAATGGCACTGAGTGCAGCATTGTGAACTCACAGTGCCTGGGCTGTTTGGGCATGGGTTCGAATCTTGGCTCAGATTCACAGGATAGGCTCCGGACTGCTGTAACCCTGAAAAGATCAGTTAAATATATAATCTACAGTAAGAACAGCAAGGGTGATAAATGGCAGAATGACTTTATGTCCACCTTACAGTCCATAAAACAACAAAGCACAAAGAATGCCAGGTAAAAAAAAAAAAGTCATGCAATATTTTCAGAAGTCACAAGAATTTGTGATAATTTATTAATTTAACTGACACTATTGACCAGGATGCCTTATGATATTAAGTTTGTATATTGAGCTTCCTACAGTGATTTACCTATTTCTACAGCAGGGTACTCTTACTGGAGAAATACTAAGTTGGAACTTAGGGTTTGATGGCAGGAGCAGGGTTTCAATCCAGGGACCAAACTGTGTTCATCACAAAACATTTCCCAGGTATCCTGCCACCGTGTGTCTGGTGTCCATGATGAAGGCTGCTGGGAGTCACTTTTCAGATAAAGGTGTAAAGGACTCCTAGTTATAGACAGAATAAAGACAGAGTTCAACACCGGAACCAAATGTGATGTGTTATAGCAGTTAGCACTGCATTCTTTGACTGGTCTGGTTATGAAATATTATAAGGTTTGGCCTGTATTTGCATTATTGTTGTAATTAAGTGTTTTAGCGAAAGGTTTTATGGGGATTATCCTTGATCTGTGACCTAAACCACACTTTGTACAAAGAGTCTCCTGTAACAATGTTTCCAATATGCCAGATTAGAATGAACCTGATCCACAGATATAACAAACCCAGCAGTTTGCTCAGGAATCAATGGATTACAGAATTATTCAACAAGAATATCCATCCATAATGTTCAGAAAAAAGTGATTTGTGCAGTAACAATCCAGTACAACTGAACACTTCCATTTTTGATCATACCACGGAACCACTGAAATTTGAACAGTACACCACACTGTGGAAAAATATTGCAATAATCATCCTGTATCTTCAGCAAAGTACCGAGGAGAGACAGTTAGACAACAGGTGTCATAGTCTTTCTTTCTGGTGAATTTTGAGACAAGCTAAAATAAGTGTTTTAATGGTAGCAGAGTGAAGGTAGATGATTTCATTCATGGGCTCTCCTATATGCAAGTACACTGGTGCATCCGCTTACAAACACAAGTGGGACCTGACGTGCGTTCATATTTCAATTTATTTGCAACTCCAAAGTCACTTTATCCACTAAGTCAGAATCAGAACGTAGTAACAGAAATGTCCATCAGTTGGTTAATATGTAAGGATCTGCAAAACATGGGACACATTTGCATTGGAAAAAAGTAGGTAAATCAGAAATGCAATTAAAAATACATACATCTGAAAATGTATCTTTAAAAGTTCATAGCATCAGTAGCCAGTTTATTCAGATATCCTTCCATTTATTAATTGTGGAAAAAAGGGGTACAAACTGCTATAATAATCACATTTTATGGATTATTGCTGTGAGCTGTGATACCGGCGGGGAGGATCCAACCACCCCTTGTGACATAAGATGGCACGTGACTGGAACCCATGCACATCTTGTGACACTAACTGACTCCATACTCTGCTACATGTGCATAAAAGCAAAGTAGCATGGAGTTCTAGGTCCATCTCCATGACATCCATAATGAGATCTCAGCCCCCTGCCCTGTACAAGTTCACTTTGTAACCTTCCACAATCCTCTGCAACACACTTTCTCAATTCATATATACATTGCAGATATATTTATTTCTCTGTCCAGCACAGGAATAACAATGGCAGTCTTAACATCCATCGGTCCTCCTCTCCTGTCACTGATCACCAAAGGCAACCGAAGCTGTCATTCTAATTGACCCTTGTTTAAGACAAATGGGAGGAATAACAATTCCAGTGTTAATAACATCCCTCAGCTCTTCTGCAGAAATGTGATCGCTGTGAGTGTGTTGGGCTCAGCTCATGCACCTTCAGTGTAAGTGGGATATTTACATAATCGGCTTTGCCAGTCCAATTTTGAACCCGCAGCCCCTCTGCTTCCTTCACCTATAATTAGCTCTGGATTGCTTTTGGGGGAAAAACACAGGCGTGATTTGTTGTCGAGGTTGGTATAAGCTGTGATATAACCAAGTAATTTACATGTGATTGATTTGTTTTCTAGCAGTTAAAAGCACGAGTGTCTGTTGTATAAGCAAAATTTAGGTGTCCAGAGGCGAATAAAAACCTTGTTTAAATCCCTAAGGTCTGATTTCTAGTTACACAATTGACTGAATGAGCTATAATAGATTCAGTAGTACCATGTAACGTATAATCCATTTTTAATTCCCTAAAGGTTTGTGCCTCAAACTTTTTTCAAAGTTCAATGTTCCCTAAAGTTCAGGTTTTTATGAAAGAAAATATCCATCCATCTATGTATCCATCCATCCATCTTAGCCGCTTTATCCTGGTCAGGGTCACCTAGGCTATGAAACTGAATGAGATAAGATAATCAGTATAAAAAAATAATATAGTTCCTTCCAGTTCTTGTGCATGGCAGTAGTTTGGGTTGTCAAACCCCTTCAGGTCTCACTCCTCTGGACACCAGGACCCCATTGATGATGTTTAAACAATGTTCAGCAGATGCTGCCAGAAACGGGGTGGTGAGGAAACAGGTAGGAAGGACCTCACTTTTCCATCTATTTGGGTGGAATACCTCTCAGGACGGTGAGATTCAATAAGAGGTAATGAGCCGTTTTCACACGTTTGACCTTAACCCTGGCCAGGTTAACTCTCAGTCCATCCGCTCAGCCAGGCAGCCATAAGTGGTCACATAAAGGAATATAAGCAGGACAGTGGATATAATATTTATTTTTCAGTCCATTCCAGCATTCTTCTTCTGATATGATTTCAAACAGTTTACAAGCTCATCCTCCCATCAATAGTATTGAAATGTGACAAAAATAAATGAAAGTGCTATACTGCGCTGAGGTTTATTTGTGTAAACATGCTACCATGCACACACACATTTACACGCACTCATCTTAGTTTCTGAGTTACTTAGGTCATCCAGCAGTCACAGTGCTCCCAGAATTGTCTGGCAGTGTTTTGGCACACAGGGGGCCCAGCTTAGGACCAGTGTTGGACAAATAGGGCAGCAGCATCCACCTCACCACGATTCACACAGCCACATTAATATTTTAACCGCTTTCCATCTCCCGTTTGAGTTGCTTTAACAGCCTGAGAAGGGTTCACATGCTGATAGATAAATAAATCATGACGGACCTCTCATGCTGACACCAGCTGGCCGAGCGCTCCAGCGACTTAGAAGGGGTCATCCTCGTAGTCGTCTCAAACTGACTCTGAAAGTATCTGACTGGGATAGAATGCACAGTTCTCCAGGGTACCGTTTACCTGCCATAAGGTCACATGCAAGTAAAATATCTCAGGTGCTGCAAAGGCACTGAGAGGCAAAAAAAGAGGAAATTTTCATTCTTGTTCTGTAAATTGCAGAGTTCTGGGGCTCTTTTTGTCAACAACACGGCTCGGCTACTTAATTAATTAATTTATATGTTGTTTACACCCTGAAGCTGTACTGTATAGACTAGTGGTCTTTGCTGCCATCTGCTGGCAAACGCATGGGAAGCGATGAGCAGACAAATGAATTTCAATGTTTAATTTTGGAACAATTAAAAACGTGTCAAAATCCTAAACCAGGTTTCACGGAGTCTCAGGGGAATAATGTGCAGTAGTTTTGTGCTCGCTAATTTCAGTGGCATTCTGTAATATAATTTCTTACTTTTTCCAGCGGTGCTGGAGTGAGGAAGAGTTTGTTACGGCACAAAACAAATCACTGCCTACAGACTCACTTGCACTTTATTTGCACTTCGCAGCAGCATGCCACACTGTTATAATACAGTGCTAGTTGCTTCAACCGAGGGCAAAATGCAGTATTTGAAGAAGAGAATGAACAATGTTGCTTGGAATCTTAAAACAATACAGTTTTCGGGAGTTGCTTTTCAGTCTTCAAGTTTTGTATTCATGTTATATATCTTAAAGTTTTCTGGTTGCAACCCTACTCAGGATAACTGGTTACCAAAAATGAATGGAAGGATGGGTGGATTATATATCATATATGTTTCTTATATTTTTGTGGACAGTTTCAGTGTTTATGAGAGAACCAACAATGATGAAAAAGTTCTGTCATTACCAGTAACCATATGATTAATTTTGCTTAGCAACAACAGAATATTTGCTCACAGTTAGGGCTGACACTGCAATAATTGTTGCTGAAATGGTCATCTGAGGGCCTGTCTTAACACAGTTATTGCATTACAGCGTAATGTCATTACATATACAGTGCAAAAGTTGGTTGTATGAGATACATAGAACAGAGAGCTGCACTGGTGACATCTGACGTCCTCTTCACAGATATTTGGGTTACAACGAAAACACAACATGAAACAATGCAGTATTTAAAATGTATGTGAGTCCAAAGAGAAAACTAATACTGAGATATGACGACGGGCACATTATGGTTAAGGGTAATGAATGGCTAGATATTCAATAGACTATTCTAGTCTATGTACGGTGCAAGAATCGCTGTTGTGTTGTAGCCACAGAAGCCCCTAGCAAACATTCCTGGTTACTCCCCCAGATTAAGGAAGTGGATCTGAAAGGTCAGCAGAGATCCAGGGTGTGTCCAGTGCCTTGCGCTGAGGAACAGCAGCCAAGAGGCAGAGGCCAAGATGGAGGTGAAGGCATCTGAGGATCTATGTTACTATTGGTAACGCCATTTTAAAAGGATAAAACAAAACCATACTGGTAGCAAGTAGTGGAATGGTCACCTTTCAATAAAAATGTACTCGGTTAAAAAACACCCTTCTGTTTCAATAAGTGAAAATTGTAAATGTTGTTATTATTATCAACAACAACAACGATAATAATAATAATAATAGAAGTGGAGTAAACTCTGGGGAATCCAGTCTTTCCTGCGATACAAGTTTACAGAAAGTAAACAGAAAGTCCATTTACAGAAAGTACCCACGTGGCGAGACCTCATAAAAGACATGTCTTTATTATAAAGCACGGGAAACTTTTAGATGTTATCTTATCGCGCTGTTTGTGTCCGTTTCACATTTTTAGTGCAGAACGGCGTTCGATCAATAGGGGGCGGACAAAGTATCTCAGCTGATAGTAACAAGGCTGCTTAACCCAGCAAAATGTACGGCCAGGCTCACGTGACGCTGTGGGCGGTGCTTCATTCATCGACCTATCATGTCACACCGTGGGAGGGTCTTCTACTCGGAACGTGTCAGGTAGCGCAGTAGGAGGAGCTCAGCAGGCAACATTGCGCCTCAGCCGCGGGGAGATCCAGCTGACGTCGACGTATGAGGTGACCGGGTGGGTGGGGCTTCGCTGAGAGTCGTATGATGCGAACCGGCGCTCTTGGTTGCTAGCAGAAAGTGGGTTCAATGGCTGAAAACTAATGGAAGTGGCTGTCAGAACAGCTGGGATTTAGGTCACATCGAGGAGTTTGACGCTTCTGTTTGTCTTCGGAAAGGTCGCAGCGGGCTGTACAATGAATACAAAACATTTTATCTGCATATGCGTCTTTGTAATATCGGCAGTGTCGCACGAATGGGTGAGTTGATCATGTTTCCTGTCTTCAGTTTCACCGTGTTTTGTACTCTGTTAAACATTCACATTTGTTGTCGTCTGAAGAGTTTATAGACCGTCCTGCTCCTCCACATTCACATTTTATCCACGCTATTCGCCGGGTTTCGCAGAAACTAGCTCATGGTAAATAGAGCGTGCGGATGGCGAGATCTGATGTCCGTCGCATTAGATGAGTGGCACGTGACGGTAGTTCCGGCGTTGGCGGCGGCCGCGTTCCTTTCTGCCGCGAACTGTTGAGAACTGACCGAGTGTGACGCCAGCAAGTCGCGCCGGACGTAACAGCTGATCCCCTCATGCGCGGACGGGGACGGTTTGCTCCGTGGGTGAGATGGATGGCCGCAGTGCTGCAGGTTCGAGCTATGTGTCCTGGGTGTAGTGGACTGCGGGAAGCAGCACCTATGCGCACGCTGAGAGCAGCGTGGCCCAGCAGTGCAGTTAAATGATGTATGCAACCTTGGCCAGCAGGCGGGATAGCAGTTAGAGCTGTCACGTTACACTCTGAAGGTCTCTGGTTCAGGTGCCCCCCCCCCCCTCCACGGTTAGTACCTTTGATCAAGGTACTCTGCCCTGAACATCATCTGTGTAAACAGGTAACCCACTGTAAAATTGATTTTATAATATTGTAAGTTGACTTTGTTAGAAAAATGTCAGCTAAAGATTTAAGTAATGAATGTAATCAGCTTATCACTGCATTGTTTGCGATTTAGGCTGGTCGTCTTCTTTCTGCTCACCGTTTTCTGTATTGGTGGTGCAACACACTGACTAGTGCCTAAACCGGCAGAGCAGATGACACCCAGATGAGCCCAGTGAATCACCAGTAAATGTGTTGGTGATTCAGGTTTGACTCGGCTCTTTCAATGAAGATGTTACATTGGCGGGGTCACACGTTTTGGGCACCTGAGCACTTTGCTGCGCGTAAGATTAGTCAGTCAACTTTAGCTTCTACATTGGTTATCAAGAGTTTTATGAACACTACCCTTGGTGTGTCACAACCCCCCCTGGGGACAAGTGGCAGTTTCGTTTTTATAATTCATTGCCTTAGGGTATATTGTAAAACTGTACAATTATGTTACCCATAAACAATAAAACTAGTCCTAATGGTCTAAGTTATGGTTTTAGTTATGATTATTTCCAGTGCTCTAATGAAAAATGCATCCATTGTAGTTCAGCTGTAATTGGAGTTTCCCTGCAGTTTTGTTTCCCACAACAAGCTCATTTGGTAGGGTTCAATGTTTTTGCTCTGCTAACAAATGTTTGTATTTCTGCGTCCTATCCCAAAATATCTGCCATAGTTACTTTCAGTGTTATCAATAACTCATCCTTTTTAGGCAGCAGGATCAAGGGTCCTAAAGCAGCAGCTGACCTTGCGGTCGAGGCTCACCTTGCTCTCCTCCTCTAGAGTGAATCTGTCTTGGGTGTTGGGAAATGCAGTGGGTCACATGTTTTTTTTTTTTTTTTCCAAGCAGCATAATCAATTCTTGGGGGGGTGATTTGGTGGTTTAATTTTTGTAAATGGACCAGGGGCTGTTGGATTGTGATGCTTCTGTGTTCTGTTGTGGCTCTATCAATAGTCGCTTTGTCCGGCAGATGGACAGAGGAAAAAAGAGAGAGAGAAAACAGAAAAACAAGTTATCTTTGTCCTAATTCCCCTCATTTGCATTCCAGAAAGTGGGTTACCATGAGCACCGGTGCTGGGGACAGTGCAAGCTAAAAGGGACCGGAGGGAAAGGATGGGTTTTTTTTGGAGCCTATTAATTGTTTAGTTCAGGTGCTAGCATAACATTTAGAGCAAAATTGCATTTTTGTAAAAGCAAAAATTTCTGTTGCTCCATTACCCTCTTCAATATGGATTGAGTACATTTTCAGCATGATTGTGTGATGTTCCTTTTTGGAACATCTTCACAACTAAACCCTTGTTGTTGAAAAGTCCCACGTTTAATTCCTTGCTCTTGTTTTAATGCTCTTAATCAAGGTACTTACCCTGAATTGAAAAAGTAAAAGTACCTACCTGTGGCTTAGTGTACAAACATAACATTGTTAAGTTGTTCTGGAGCGACTAGATAGTATGTAGTAATCAGTCAAAACTTTTCTACATTCTAACTCTAAATGCAAAATAATAGGAAAGTTGAGAGTGGGCTTCTTTCTCACTAGCGTTCCAGCAACATGATGATTCAGGTTCTGGTGAGCATGAGCAGGAAAGTGACCTCTTACAGTGGCTTGCAGTCCCTTTTCAATGTCTGGTGTTGCCCTGCCTCAGCTGTGCTCCCAGCATCCATTAGCACACTATGCTGACACAATCATTTCAACCACTCATTGCAATAGTTTGTTGTAAAAGCAACTTACTATAGTTACTATGCACTTAACTAATTATTTTTAACTAGCATTTTCAATTAGCTGATTGGTTTTTTCAAGGTAATGTATAGTGCTGTATTTACATTTTGAGAACTTGCTTCTCACTACTTGGCTTAGAGGTGTGTGTGTGTGTGTGTGTGTGTATTTTTTTATTGCGAAATAAACACTGGTTCTTCTTCCTCCTCCAATGTAAAGAATCCTTGGTTCTGTTTTAACCGCATTCATATGTAGGAATTAATTTGTGAAACAGCTGTTTATCTGTCTGGTTCTTATTTTTGTCCCAGATTTATTAAAATGAATTTTAGTAGTCACTTTCATTATCCCACCAGCATGTGCAAAGGCTGTTTATGTGGCTGAAGGGACCTGAACTAGCAGCATTGAGGAAATTGGAATGCGTATGAGTCACGTGTGGCTCACTGTACCACTGTCTTTTGACACTGCGTCAGGTTTTCCGCAGCCGTCATTGTTTGACCTCACGAGCTGCCTTGCAGTTTTCTCGTTTTCATCCTTCTCTGCTTTGCTTTACTCTGGCCTGACTTTGGAGGAAGTGGAGAAATAATAGAACTTTGAGTATAGGAAAATACATGTAAATGAAATGTCTTGCAATGAGAGATATGCATAAATAGTCTATTGGGGAAAATCAGCGTGGATTATTTTGACAGCTCTGTGTCTCAGTGCTCAACGTGCTGGATCCTCAGTACAGTTGCAGAGGTGCGCTCAGTGTTGTGCCACGTGATTTGCATGCAGATATTTTTAGTGCCCTGGTCCTTCGTGTTAACAGGCAGATGGTTTACTTACAAATTTATGGGGATCTGTACAATTTTAATTTTAACTGCTTTCTCCTTACTTATTTCATAAATTTTAAATGTGTAGATGTGTGTAAATGTGTTAAATGTGCCCAGCCAACAGATTTGAGTAGAGAGCAACCCAAACAGAACAGGATAATAGCACCACATTAATTCACTTGCACAGTGTTTACAGCTGGTATCCTTTGTTCGGGAGAGTCAGTGACATGATGAACAGTGTTGCGTGTGTATGAATTGGGAAATTAATTTATGCAGTCGCTATATTTTTAAGTAATTTTAAATTGAAGTTTATTTTTTAAAAGAGCATGTATTTATTTATAATAGCTAATGTTTCTGCGGATTCATCTTATAGATGAATCGAAACATTTTTATACTTTGTAAACAGATTTTTGGTCCTTATTGTGTTGAGGAGTCAGTGTATATATTCAGGTGTGCAACATCCAGCTTTTTCAGAGTATGCTGCTCTTTTTCCAGCGACACTTGTCTTTAATTAATCGCAGCTTTTATTAGGCCCTCTTAATCCTCAGTTGCCGGTGACTTAAATGCATGACAAAAGGTGAAGAGTGATTTCTGCGTTCGAGAGCATTGCATTTGCACGCATCAAGCGCTTTTGTCTCGTGAAACTGTCGAAGGGAATTGCGTCGAAGAAGTTTCAGTTCTTTTTACTGCCTGTCAGAATTTATGAGAACAATTTTAGAACTTGGCCATCCACCAGTGCCCTTGAGCAGCCATTGAGCTGTTTTTAACTTAACTGGTCATTAGTCCAAGATTGGATTTTTCAACTCTCTACCTCCTTCTTGATTGTTGAACAGCTATCATTTAGCTGGATAACCGCACTGAATTTCAATACCAAACCATTGACATATGGTGTTTGTTTCTAGTTTGTTAATTTTAGCATTGTTTGCCATGAGCAGATGTTTGCCTGTGCAGGTTAAAACCTTTAGTATGCAGTTTTGGGGACCTGCTGATAGAAGAGTCCAGAGGGTGTCTGGATGTTAGATGGTAATTTTGTGTCAGAATAAGTGAATATCTGCATAATGAGTGTCTGGATAAAGGGCTTATGGATGTCATTATTAAAGGCTTTTAAGTGGGGATGTTGGTGGGTTTCTGCTTTTGATTCTCCTTGCCACCTCCCTGCAGGTTGTGGCACAGCACTGCGTGTGGTATGGTGAGTGTGGGGAGTCTGCCAAGGTCCCTGGTAAGAAGTACAACTGCAACTACACAGGCCCTCCCTTGCCCCTGCCCGAGGAGGGTCATGACCTGCTGCTGGTGAGTCCATCCACTTTGTGAGATCCGGTCCCTAGCAGAATGTGTCTCACTTCAGTTTTGGGATTTTACAAATATTGTCGGTTGCAGAATTAACTGTGCAAAACAATATGCCTTAATTATAACTCTCTGCTATGTCAGTGGACAGTGTAGTGAACATGTGCTTGTGTTTGTTCTGAACCCATGTTCAGGAGCTGTGTCCAGGGTTTGCCTATGGCAATGACAGTCTCTGCTGTGACATCCAACAACTCCAGACTCTGAAAGGCAGTCTTCAACTGCCGCTCCAGTTCCTGTCCAGGTGCCTTTCTGCCATTCGACTCAAACGACCTGTTTCTCACATGGTGCTGCAGCACTGGCCCAGATAAATCACCATCCGTTCACTTATGCCTGTGTTCAACCATATGGTAGTGATATATGGGAAAACAGTGAGACATAAGGTGATGCAAAAGTGACTCTTGTGCTTTGTAATATTGATGTTTAACACATTCAAGGCATCAATTGTTTGATGGTCGTGAGGTCTGTTCGGGTATCTTAGTGCGTGAAACATCGTGTTAGTGAATGACTAAAGGCTGGCCAGTAGGGAGTGTAATGGGTTGGACTACTGTCTTGTAATTAAATGATCCGTATTTGAATCCCTGTTCCTGCTGTAGTTCCCAGGATCAAGATACTTACCCAAAGTTTATACAGTAAAACTTATCCTGTTGTATAAATACGTAGCAATTAATTGCAAGTAGCTTAGTATATAGTCATACTCCTGTTTAAGTCCTCCTGATAGAAGGCTTGATAGAGCATTTTCCAGCTGAATGGCGTAATTAAAAACTCCTCATCTGTAATGCATTATTTTGAAACTCAACAGTTGATTTGGGCCTTTGCTGTACAAGGAAAAGACAGAACAAGTGTGAGAGTGATGATATATAGGTTTTTAATGATATTTAGGGAAATTGGTTGGTTTTTTCGGGGGGGAGGTGTAGAGTCTATATTGTGGTTTTCGGGAACAGAATAGGGGCATAACCTGGGGTATGGCTGCACACGTGATGATGTAATTTGCCTGTAAGATAAATGAATAATAACGATAATAACGGCCTTTTGTCTTCACCACAGGTGCCCTGCCTGCTTCCACAACCTGATGAACCTTTTCTGCGAGCTCACCTGCAGTCCACATCAGAGTCAGTTCCTCAACGCCACAAGTTTCTCTTATAACAATGTGACCAACATGACCAATGTTGAAGAGGTGGAGTACTACATTGGGCAGACCTTTGCCAACGGTGAGGGCCTGGCAAATCACCAGGCAGGATCACTGCTTCTTTGAAGTCTGGGATGGATTCTACTGATCAATTGCTGTGTACAATGTATAATGAGAACCAACAGAAGTCTAATGATGTGCATAGAGAGAGTGTTTCATAGATGGGTTCCTGAATACAGATCTGCTTTGGCTCTTATCCAGGACAGTTAAATAAGTTCCATGCCACCTTTGGCTTGAACTGCCAAATTGTAGGCAAACTGGCTCTTTGCCAAGCATAATTTGGAGAAAAATTGAATATCTACTCTGAAGTTTTCTTTTCAAGTTTTTAAAAGAAGCATTTTAAATCATTGCTAAAACACATGGATGTGATCACATCCTGTTAATAAGTAAACGTAGGTAGATCACCTTTGTTTTAGCTTCTGGGGTCTTTAAACTCTTTTGAAATGTGGTTCCAACAGTCTAATGATTAACATTTAAAGAAAGTGCATGCTATTTTGTCACTTTCATTTCTGCTTATTTTTTCTTTTCTTTCTCCTTTCTTTTGAAAAGGGTCTTTTCATTTCATCAGAGAACATCTGTCTGTTTCTTCAAGCTCAGTTTCACTGGCTTTTGATATGTTTGATCTGTTTGAGTTTGTGCCTTGAGTGGAAACACAGAGTCATGCTTCCTTAACTGTATCTCTTGCATAGACATGCAAAAATCCATTTTTAGGTAACAACAACTCAGTTACTAGTTTTTACTGCAAGCAAAACATTGTGTTCTGCAAATTCATCCTGCTTCTTGTACATTGACAGAAAGGCATTTTATAAACCCAAAATGGGCTGTTGCCAGTGGTTGAAATGCCGTGCTGTGTGCCCAGGATGATGATCCTGATATTTGTGGTCCTTGTGTCCGGCAGCAATGTACAATGCCTGCATGGACGTCCAAGCCCCCTCCAGCAATGTGAAGGCACTTTCCCTCCTCTGTGGGAAGGATGCCAAGGACTGCAATGCCACTAACTGGATCCAGTACATGTTTGACATCAATAATGGCCAGACGCCCTTCTCCATCACCCCCATCTTCACAGGTAGGACACGCGTGAAGAATGCTGTTGAATTGCTGAACTCCATACAAACACCAAGGATGCAACATATAGTGTAATGTTGTTCATTCAAGAGCAGAGTAGTGAATCGAAAGTATATTATTACCCTAAGAATGCTGAAGTACCTATGATTAAGGTAGTTATACTGAAGTGACAGAAAAGAATTACTCTACTGCTTATATAAGTAGCTTAGTGTACAAACTCTGTCAATTTGAAAAGCACTGAATAAATGAATCATAATATATTGACTGACTCCTGTTGTGTACTCTTTCCTCATTGAGTGCCATTTTGAAATTGTGCATATTTCTCTTATCTTGCATTTTTCTTCACTAGTTTAGCTTGGGTTTACTTTATTCATCTGGCCTTGAGCCCATGAGGAGCCTTATCTAATCTGAGGGCCTTCTATCTGTCCTTGGGGAGCCATTGGGTTTTCCACAAAGCTTGTTTTATTACCGTCTGTGTGTTGAAGCTAAGGCAGGAAGGTTAGAGGCGAGGGCTGCTACAGGGGCCAGACCTCGACCTGACCTCACCTTCTTGACCCTGTAGATGTTCCTGTGGCCAATATGACCCCGATGACAAATGTCACACGTGGCTGCAATGAGTCACTGCCTGATGGTTCGGGGCCCTGCTCCTGTCAGGACTGCAAGTTAGTGTGTGGACCAATGCCGGTGCCACCTCCCCTGCCTCCACCCTGGACGATCCTTGGCATGGATGCCATGGCAGTCATCATGTGGATCTCCTACATTATCTTCCTGTTCATCTTTATTGGTGGTGTGCTGGTGACCTGGTGCTACAGGCAAGGACACCTGCAACATTCATATCTTAACCCTCTTCATGTCATAACTTAATGATGCACCAGTATTTCGAATCATAAATAGCTTTTGGTGCCCCAGTGGAGAAGGTGAATTTTTCTTTTTTAATGTGTGTTCTTACAGGAAAAGGACCATTATGTCTGAATACGGGCCCATTCTAGACAGCAACAACACTCACTCTCTGAATAGAGACATCAGAGACCAGGGTGAGTGTCAGTGAACACACAGATACTGTTTAGACTGTTGACGTTTTATTGCACTGCTGCTAGGGTTCTACTGGACTGCTAGGAACACTCTCCTGCTGCTATGCTTATAGGTCTTAATACCTAGCATAGCAGTAACAGGTTAAGTTTATTAAACCAACTTCAGCAAGTATGTCAGCCAATTGTCACTTTTCCTCTTTCTCTATTGATTAACTTTGTGGGACATGAAGAGAACTGTTTATTATGGCACAAAATGAAAGTGTAAACTAACAGCTCTATTTACTTTGGTATTATAAAGCAGTTTTACAGTTTTAAAGCTGTAGATGTCTCCTACCCAAGGGTGAAACTTTGCTGTACCAGCTTGGGTCTGGTATACTACCTGTTAGCTTTAGAACGTTTTTTCCCCTTTCATTCAACTGTATGTCATTTCTGCATTAACACCACACCTTATTCTTGCCTGCTGAAAGACGGGAAGTGTTTTTAACCTTTTGCAACCTCCCCCTAATACACACAGGTGATGTGACATGCTGCGAGACCCTGGGTGAGACCTTTGAGGCATTTCTGAGGAATCTCTTCAGCACATGGGGCTCATTCTGTGTGCGCCGCCCACTCGTCGTGATTCTTTGCAGCCTGGTGCTGGTGACAGCCTGCTCTAGTGGCCTGGTGTATATCCGTGTCACCACGGACCCTGTGGAATTGTGGTCATCACCGCACAGCCAAGCGCGTCATGAAAAGGAGTACTTTGACACACACTTTGGGCCCTTCTTCCGCACAGAGCAGTTCATCATCACTACCACACTAAACTCATCATCCATCTACTCACCGTACTTTGGGGGTCCTGATGTCCCTTTTGGGGCTCCCCTGGACAAGGGCATTCTGCACCAGGTAGGGCAAATGGCAGGGGGTGGCTGTGTGAAGGGCTGATTCAAGGGCCGTGTTAAAAATTCAAATGCATTACAATAAAGCTCCAGGTATTAAACTGCAAGAATGAATCCCGACCTACAATGTTTAAAATTTTTATTCTACTTTCCTTTAAACAAAATTGTATTATCGTCACAAGTATACCTGAGACATTTAAAAATAAACAGGAAAATGTATTTTCAAATATTTGTAACTTAGACATTGGTAATGGAGCTAGTCTACTGCTTTCTGCTTGTAATGCATCACTTTTTGTTTATTACTGATGTTTACTTGTCCTAAATAATTTGTGCGTCTAAAGGGTGTATTCTTTACTGTAGGTGTTGGACCTCCAGACAGACATCGAGAACTTGGAAGCTATCTACAACAATGAGATAGTGAAGCTAAAGGACATTTGCTTGACACCACTGGCCCCTTACAACAACAACTGTACCATATTGAGTGTTCTGAACTACTTCCAGAACAGCCACGAGGTACTGGACCACTGGATGGGAGATGATTTTTACACGTATGCCGATTACCACAGTCACTTCCTGTACTGTGTCAGGTGAGTGCCACCACCTGGTCACATAGAAACCAGAGCATCTTGCTGTGTGAATGACAGTATCACTAACCAATGATAAAGGTGGTGGAATGTGTTAACCCTTCCTTCTTCCTCCAGTGCCCCTGCATCCCTGAATGACACAGGGCCCCTTCATGACCCCTGTCTTGGAACATTTGGTGGCCCTGTGTTCCCCTGGCTGGTCCTTGGAGGCTATGATGGTGAGTTCAACACGGTACCTGCATTAACCTCTGCAGTATGACATTTTTGCAACACGCTTTTTGTTCATTGTTTATTATACAGTATGTTGTATCTTTTTTTTTAAATAATATTGCCATTATTACATCTACTTCCTAACCCTTCTACAATGCGTCATACTACTTCAGCAGGGTTCACAAGGGAACCATACTTGGTATAGGTTTATTAACTCTGCAGCAATCTGTTCCCTTGTTTTCTGGCCACAGCTACCAACTACAACAACGCCACAGCCCTGGTGATCACCTTTCCTGTGAACAACTATCACAATGATTCGGAGAAGCTGAACAAAGCCTTAGCCTGGGAGGCAGAGTGAGTGAGATATATCTATCTATCTGGCAACTATTTTTGGCACTGCCAGCATTAGGTGATCCATGTACAAATCAGTTTTATTTGGACAGTTGATTAATTTGAAGTATATGATATTTATGTTCTATTTATTTGTGTACATTTTCTCTGGACATTTGGTGGAAGAGTGGGAGTTTTTAAAGTTTTTGGTGGCAGTAACAGTCCCAAACTATTCATGAGCCGATGTTTGCTCTTCTCACTCTGCCCAGGTTCATTAGTTTTATGAAGAACTACAGCAACCCCAACCTGACCATCTCCTTCTCTGCGGAGAGGAGCATTGAGGATGAGATCGACCGTGAGAGCATCAGCGACGTGACCACTGTTGTGCTCAGCTATGCCATCATGTTTATCTACGTCTCTGTGGCACTTGGCCGCATCAGCAGCTGCCGACGCCTGCTGGTTGGTGTTCCAACTCCCCTTTGATCCCTTCACATACATTTCAGGTTATACCAGATTTTCACTGGTCTTCCTTTACAGTGGTGTATCTACCATGTTCTATTAGATCAGACAGTACTGCTTGAATAAGCTAAAAGGACTTCATACTACTGAAACGAAACTTTGAAAATACTCTTCTTAAGGGTGCAATAGGGGTTTTTAGCAACTGTGACCTTGTTGACGACTTTGGTAAATTATCAGAAACCTTTCCAGTAGATGCTTATTGTTCTGTATTGCTGTCAGCGATTGCATTCACGTTTGTTTTGTAATCTGGAACAATAACAATGCGTGCTGACAGGTTGCCCCCATTGAATATATCCACTCTTTTGTGCTGTGGTGTCATTGCCATATGAATGAGCAGAACCTGTCATGTGAGTCAGTTAAAGAATGCTGAGGTGTGCACTCTGTCAAACAGGTGGACTCTAAGATCTCTCTAGGCATCGCCGGTATCTTCATTGTGCTCAGCTCCGTCGCCTGTTCCCTGGGTATCTTCAGCTATGCTGGTGTGCCCCTCACACTCATTGTCATCGAGGTCATCCCCTTCCTGGTTCTTGCCGTGGGTGTGGACAACATCTTCATTATTGTGCAGACATACCAGGTGCCTGTCTCCTTCCTTGTGTTTATGTATATTTTCTTCCTGTACATTATTTGATAATGGCTGTTTGTTTAGGTTTTTTCTCCATCCAACCTGTTACTTTAGGGTTGTGAAGAAACAGTCGAGTTTGGTTATATTTCTCCTGGTTCCTTCTGATTGACTGTGCATAGACCTGGGTTTGTTCACAAGTGGCCACAGATGGTCTCCTGAGCTGTTTCCTCTGATTTTGCAGCGGGATGAGCGCATAGCCCACGAGGAACTACATCAGCAGATAGGGCGCATTCTGGGGGATGTGGCACCCAGCATGTTCCTGTCCTCCCTCTCTGAGACTGTGGCCTTTTTCTTGGGTAGTGACCTCTCCCAAATTGTTTGAAAGCTTTTCTTATGAATATCTACTTCCGTTAACTTCTGCTAAACATGCGTGTACTGGGTTTTGGTAGTTATTAGTGTAGTTTGTAATAAGTGTTTAGTGCATTGCAGATGTAGGTATACTTTTTGACAGCAGAACAACAGATTTCATCACTGTGTTGCCATTACATTGAATGGGATGTGATCTCATATGAACCCATGCAGGTGCCTTGTCCAACATGCCAGCTGTACGTACGTTCTCACTCTTTGCTGGGCTGGCTGTCTTCATTGACTTCCTGCTGCAGATCAGCTGCTTCATCAGCTTGCTGGGCCTGGACATCATGAGGGAGGAGGTCAGGCTACAGGAGAGGTTAATGTGTGCATCTTTGTTTTTTCATTCTGTAAAGCTAACTTCTTGTATGGTACACACCTGCTGACAGAGTAATCGGATGGACATCGTATGCTGTGTGAAGCTGCAGGAGAGCCAGGAAAAGAAAACTGAGGGCATCCTCTTCTGCTTCTTTCATAAAATTTATGCACCTTTCATCCTGAAGGAATGGGTGCGCCCCCTTGTGGTGAGTCATACCAGTAGTATGTCAGTATGCCACTTGTCAGTTAACATGGCTTTTAATTTTTAGTACAGGACCTATGTTGGGTTTTTTTAATCTGAAGAAACTGCAATTATAAATTGTCAAAGTTATTTTAATGATTAATTTGTTTTGTTTGCCATAGGTGGCAGTCTTTGTGGGAATTCTGTCTTTTAGCATCGCTGTGACTAATAAAGTGGACATAGGATTGGACCAGAAGCTGTCTATGCCTGATGTAAGTGCTGTGGTGTGGAGCTTGACAAAACATTATGACCATGAGAATTAAATAATTTGTGCAGCTACATTCTTGCTGTTTCCCAAAACGAAATATAGAATGAAATTTTAAAAGTATATGAAGTGGAGGTGTTGTAGAGGCCAAGCATTTCATGTCAGATAATAAATTGCTAATTTATTATGCAGTGACTACAGGTGTCCCCTTCTAACTGGGCGTAATCCATTGTGTCTAGTGTATAGTAGGTTTAACTGCCACGCTGAATTTTATGAGAATTTGCCTTTACAATAAGTTTGACTGAACATCCCTCCTTTGACTTATAAGGCATTTTTTCACATTTACATTAACCAAATTTTGATTTTTGTGGGCCTCCAGACACCAGAGCAGCCCAACATTCCATTTACAGTAGATACTTTTTGCCAAACCAGCATATAATGATTAACTAGTATTTAGCTGATCCTACACTGCATTAAACTGCCGGCAGCCATTCACACTTCTCTATACCAGAGCAAGGTTACACACGCATACTGTGGGCAATGTGGGGTTACAAACATACCTGAAATCTGCATCTTTGGACTTTGTACCTTGTACAGTGTGTAACAAGTATGAAACAGCTGAATGAGTGGCGGTAAACAGACCTACAGTGTTATAGAGTAACTATTAATGAAGATAATGTTATCCTAACAAGGCAGTTTAACTGTGGTAGGAGTTGTATGGCACTTGGTAATATTCATTCATTCATTCATTCATTTATTCTCAATGGCTGTCTCTTTTAGGGTTCAGGAATGCATACATTTTTTTTAAATTCATGTTAAATACATCTTTGATTTGTGAGCATGTGTTTCTTAGGAATGCATGAACTTAAGGTGATGGAAAAACTATATAGAATGGACAGAGTCCTGCTATATCAAGCTGATGTCCTTTTGAAGTCAAATGATATTTTTGTAAACACTTTTTAAAATCTTACAAGACCCTTCATTAGTGTACTTTCCCCTTTGTCTAATTTACATTATATATCATATGTTACAGATATACCATATGGGGTTGTCAAGCTCAGAGATACAAGTGTCTGAATAAATAAAGGATGCATATGTCAATGTTCAGTTGACAGTGTTCCTGGTTCATTCTTTATCTCTTCAATCCCACCGTGTCATGCAGGACTCGTATGTGCTGGACTACTTCACCAACATGACCGAGTACCTCCATACCGGGCCTCCTGTCTACTTTGTGATCAAGGATGGCCATGACTACCGGACAGCTGAAGGCCAGAACTCTGTCTGTGGTGGAGTGGGGTGCAATAACAACTCCCTGGTCCAACAGCTGTACACTGCCTCTCAGATGAGCAGCTAGTGAGTCTGCTCATCACCATGTGATGCTGGGTCTGGCAGGGCAGTTGGGAAGAAGACCACAGTCTGTAGTTATAGAGTTGACTACACTGTGGGGACACGTTAAGAAGTAAAGTTGGATTCACATCTTCTGAATGCACCTCATAACGATACTTAATTTACTTTTGTATTGCCTCCCTCCTCTGCCAGCACAAAAATTGGCTTTCCATCATCCTCGTGGCTTGACGACTACTTTGATTGGGTGAAACCGGAGTCCACCTGCTGTAGGGTTAAGAACTCCACCGGAGCGTTTTGTAATGCCTCAGGTGAGCTCTTAAAGTCTGCCATCCTGTTCTACAGAACATTGGTGTGGTCTGCTGCACAGGTTGCTTCCTCTTTTTTTTTTTTTTTAAACTTTTTTATTTTTGTCATATTTCAACATTCTGTTGATTAGTCAGACATCTTTTGGGAAGGGCACCGCTGTCCCTATACTAGAACGGATGAGATACGAGTCATGTGTTTTGGAAACATCATTGTTTCAGTGCTGCTGCTACAGCCTTCATCTTCATTACATCTTGGAGATTATTTATAGGCACTGCCCCCTAAGCACCTTTGGTCAACCCCAGGCCCCCTTAGATGGTATTTGGCATTGTTGGGTGTATCTAGTGAGGCTGCATTGGGAAGTTGGACTCATTGTTTGGTTTTTTTCTTACTACAGTGGTGGACAAGTCCTGTGTTCATTGCCGAACCCCAGAGCAGGGGAAGACCAGGCCCACAGGGGCAGAATTTATGAAGTTCCTACCCATGTTCTTGTCTGACAACCCCAACCCCAAATGTGGGAAAGGGTAAGTCTCTGGCTTTCAAGAATTTCAACTCACTTTTTGGTCCTTAAAACTCAGCTGAGGGTTCCTCATTCCACCTCCAGGGGCCATGCAGTGTATAGCTCTGGAGTGGATCTAATCCAGAACAACACAAATGTCGGTGCGTCTTACTTCATGACCTACCACACCATCCTGAAGAACTCCACAGACTTTATTGAAGCTATGAAGATGGCCCGAGTTTTAGCTGATAACATCACCCAGACCATGGACCCAGAGGGGAAGGACAGTCAAGTATTTGCCTACAGGTGGGTTTATGTTGTCCTGCCAGCTCTTCAAAGATAAAGTTGTCCCCATCCAGATTAGAGTGTATTTGCCATGTTTGTACATGGTACTTTTGTCACTGTTTATGGTAAATGATTGTGGGTGGGTCACAGTGGTTGATTTTTCTCAAATTTGCCACACAACTGCTTTCTGCTACACTAAAACCAACCAGATAATGTTTATCGTTCATCTCGTACGTTTTTCGGACAAAAATGTCTTACTTTGTGGGTAATCCTTACTGGCCCTGACTCGAGTGTTACTTGAATACATGCATTTCAGGTAAATTGGTCATATTGTGATGCATTTTTATTTGTATTTAGCTGTTGGGCAGGTGTGTTTCTTCATTGTGAAACACAACAAAGGGCATCAAAAACAGTTGGCCTCATCTGATACCACCATGTTGCTGGTACACGTCACTGAAACGGCTGCTACAGGAGTGACATTCAGATTGTGAAGATGATTATATGAGATGGTGTAGCTCAGAAGGGAAATGGGTTGAAAAGAGCTTAATTTTGAGACCCATCTTTCTTGCTTAGAAATTGTTCAGCAGTGTTGAGGAATAGAGGAAGTTTGTTCCAGAATAAAGAACCAGAGAGTTTTCGATTTTGCTCCGCTCATGAGCAAGACGGACAAGTGACCAGTTGTTTAACCTTAAATATTTGAACTTTAAAATTTTCAGCTCATACTTTCAGTACAACTAGTTAGTATGCAGAAATGTTCACAAGAAATCTAATATCACTGAACAGTATTTCTGTTTAATATGGACTGTGCCCTGTGGGTTGAGCTTTATTCTGAGCTGAAAATTGTGTCAGATGATGTTTGGGAAATGTGATCAGTAGACTTGTGCTTCTTGTTTTACTGAGTGGACGATGTCCGGTAACAGTGTGTGTGCAGACATACACTTGTAAAATACATCCTGCACCGTTGCACGTACAAACACATATGTTGCACAGGATGTGCAGCACACCATTTCAGGATGAAATAATTGATCTATTTATAATTTGTATTTTCAGTTAAAATATGTTGAACTTCAGCTGAATCGGACATTAAAGCTGTCAACTACCTCATTAAGAGGCTGTAAACACTTCTTTTTACTTCCTGTTTTTAAGACGTCCTAAAAAGGTTTGCGGTACAACGCTCAACCACATGTCGGCTCGACTTCCACTTCCCCCATTGGAGTCATGGAGAGATGCTCGAGTTACACTGACTAGATCCTTGGGTCACAAATGATTGAGTTATGAGTTTTTAAACATGAAACCATTTTCCAATTTGTCAATTTGATTTTAATTGCTTTTTCCATGCAAACCTGTTCCTGCTCCTATTCTAGTTGTGCAATTTTTGCAATTTAATAAACTCTTTGTCTTTGTGCACACAGCGAAAAATATAGCCATGTATTGCACACAAATAGAATGGGAGTGCGTGGCCACTTTTAACTCAACTCCTTTCTGCAGTGTTTACAGCTCAGCTCAGGTGTTCTTAAGTGTTGATGATCCATAACAAGATGATCACACACATTTATGGGATGAATCTGCAAACAATTGGCATTGAATAAGTTGGAGGAGATGATGTTTTTATTTTTATTAATTAGTAAATCATTAGTAACTTCATGCTGCGTCAGAACTAATTATAAGATTATTTAAATAGTTTTACTTTGTAAAATTTTTTTTCCTCAAACATGACTGCGCCTTTGTGACTGGAGTCTGTAGTCGCTTCCTCTGCCCTGATGACCTGTTCACACCACAACTGAGTGTGAAAACAAGTGGACTGAAACAGATGCTTTGGTCTGATGATCACTGTAAAGTTCTGTGATGTCTATTCAGGGAAGTTGTGGTAAAAAATGAAACTAAGACCGCATTTCTCTGAACATGTTATAGAACTGACCTACACTGATAAATCCCCATGTTTTACATCACAGAATTTAAATTTATTTTTTATATTCTGGAATATTTCTTTAAGTGAGAAGTCCACCAGAGGACCTTAAATGTAAGAATGAAATGTTCCCTGAAATAGAAATTCCTAAAAATCTGAAGTTCACTTTCCCCCTCTGTAGTGTCTTCTACGTGTTCTACGAGCAATACCTCTCAATTGCCAAGGACACAGCCTTCAACCTGGGTGTGTCCTTGTCCGCCATCTTTGTGGTGACCACTGTACTGCTGGGCTTCGAGATCTGGTCGGCTGTCCTCGTCTGCATCACCATCGCAATGATCCTGGTCAACATGTTTGGGGTCATGTGGCTCTGGAACATCAGTCTTAATGCTGTGTCACTGGTGAACCTGGTCATGGTGAGGAGAATGAAGCACCATCCTTCATACCTTCCTGCTCATTTTCTCTGCATTGGTCTCAAACAGCTCTAGTCATGTTTACAGGATTTTCACTAATCTGCCACTTTAAGTCTTGTTTTATCTTTAATGGGTCTTGTTTCAAAACGTTTCAAATGGCTCAAAATGATGTCTAAAAAGAAATAATGTTTTTGTAGGAGGTCAGGGCATGTTCTGTCTAAAGTAAGGGGTTAACAGCCTTTCACCTGTCAGGTCACTGTGTGTGTGTGTGTGTGTGTGTGTGTCGTTGGCAGAGCTGTGGCATCTCGGTAGAGTTCTGCAGCCACATTGTGCGAGCATTCTCTGTGAGCACCGCGGGCTCTCGGGTGCAGAGGGCCCAGCAGGCCTTGGCCCACATGGGCAGCTCGGTGAGTCTTGCACCAGTGTGGACCAACTTGGCTCAGATCATCAGTGTTTATGGAACTTCGTGTTGTTGTGGCAGACAGAGCTTCAATCCAGTTCCTATTTAATGAGACTACTTGTCGTGTTGTTACCATCTCATAAATTGTGCCTTTGGTCATCAGCAGTGCCTTCTGTGCCATTTTTTTCAACAAGAGGGTTGCTTTTTCTTTCCAGGTATTCAGGGGAATCACACTGACCAAGTTTGGTGGTATTCTCATCTTGGCCCTGTCCAAGTCCCAGATATTCCAGGTCTTCTACTTTCGCATGTACCTGGCCATCGTGCTGCTTGGTGCCGCTCATGGACTCATCTTCCTCCCTGTGCTGCTCAGCTATGCAGGTAGGGCGACATAAACACCCTACCGATTTAGCCGAACGTCCACTTCTGTGCTCCTGGAATTCATCAGTTTAGTTTTTTAAACCTTTTGTATCAAGTTTTTTCTTTTGCTTTGTAGTTGCATGTCTTATTTTATAAAGGTGGCTATTCTATGCAAATATTTAACAGCTTGTTGAACTGTTCATACCACTTGGACACCACTTGGTTGCCTTATAAATGGCTAAATCAGATGAGCTGGTCAGGGTGTCTGTTGTAGGACAGGATAAGACTATTGAACCCCAGTTGATATTTTGGTGTACAGCAGCTGACCACACAAAACACTTAATACATTTCAATCTAAATAAATAACAAAAGCAAAATTAAATATACATTAAAAAAAATTTTCTTCCTTCAGGTCCATCTGTGAATAAAGCGAAAGTTATGGCCACCAGGAAACTCTATGTCGGAACTGAGAGAGAGCGACTCCTAAACTTCTAACTGCTGCAGGTTTTGATCACTTTTTTGGGATTCTTCATGGGTTACAGTGTGTGTGTGTGTGTTGCAGGCGATCACTGTCACACAGCACATCCCACACAAACCCAAGATTGTAGATTTCAACTCAGGAACGTGGGTAGGATGGAATGNATAAATTAAGTACAGGAGCCTTACTTTGTTTTATAGTCTTTATAATTTGACTGCGAATATCGGTAAAGAGGAGTTAAAATCAGTCTAAAATGATTCTACAGGTATTTGAAGGACTTTTTTTTTTTTTTTTTTTTTTTTTTTTTGTCATCTGACACTACACAACTGATCACACACTGAATTGCACTGCAAAGCACCCATTTTTTTTCCGTTGTCGTTGTTACTGTGGACCTTTCGAATGGACTGGGTGACAGTGGGAGAACACAGTATTGATGTCTTCCACAATGCAAAAAGCAATGCAAATCCCGTTAGCTGCTCTACTAAGTCCTTCTCACAAAACAGGAAAAAAACACATTCAAGCCAACCAGTGTTTAGGTAGCATTTTTTGTAATGTACAAAACCAAATTTGTAAAATGCAAACTGTCAAGGCATTTTTGTATGTTGATAGACTGACTGGATGAATTACCTTAGTGCCGACTGTACACGTGGACATCAAAGGATGTTATTTAGGATTGATAACCAGCTTCAGGTTTTCTGAAGGCTTGCTTACAATAACCTGCTGAACCTTGAGCTTTTCTTTATGTCGATGTCCGCAGACAGCAATAGTGGCTGAAGTTCATAAACCAAGTTACTAAATGATGCCAAGTCTGAAATGTCACGATGAACAAGGAAACACAGAATTTTGTACGAGACTTTGCTTCAGGAGGCTTTTCCCCATTACCAAAGCTCATTTTTGTACAAGCTCTGACCTGCTCCGTGAAGGGTCCTGGTCTGTGCATTGGCCACTTTATCACTCAGTTTTGTGATGGGTGCCTGCGCTGTTGTGCTGCACATGTACTGTGTGTGTGGAACAGCAGTCTGCTTGAGGAGACCCTACTGTGGACACCACAGCAGACAGGAAGATGCACCACACCGTGGGTTTGTGCAAAACTCTTGAAAAAGCATAATTTTATCATTTTTTTTAATGTTCGGAGTGAAGAAAAGATGCAAACCAAACTTTTGTAGGTAGTATGTCTGATGTATACAATTCTTGAAATAAACTAATTGGACTAATATGTTTTGTACTCTGTCGCATTTATTACATTCATTTACTTTGTACTTAAGTGTCCTGATTAACACGTCAGTGGAGGAGAAGAAAAGCGGAACATTATTTGCTGTTGAGTTCAGGTTGATACGCTGGAGGTGAGTCCACGTTTTCTGTTCTGTTCTTTTGCACACACTAAAATGTAGCACCTGCGACTGCAAGATTTGATCCTTAGCCCGAAGTTCCACTTCCGCTCTGATGTTGGTGCCGTGGTGTCTTGCAGTTCCTCGACTGTGGGTTACAACTTGGTTCAGTTCGTGTGGTGGTTCTTTCAAGTGTTTCAGGTTAACTGGTGATTCTAAGTTGGACTGCGTAAGTGAGGGAGTGCAATTGCCTGTTGATAAGCAGGTGTCATCCGTGTTTTTTCTGGCCTCATACCCTGCGCTTATGTATTGAATTGAATTGTATAAGTGGATTAATAATGGATAGAAGGATATTGCACCATTTTTTTTTAGAAGGGGGGGGAAAAAGAGTTTTTGTCCAACTTGCTGCTTTTCAGCTACTGTAACAAAAGAACTAAATTCAAGAAGGCTTCTGGTTCAAGTCCTGGGAAGGGACCTGTAAGTACCCTTGAACAGGATCACTAACTTGTGTAAATAGAGCACATTATTGTTTCTAATTGGGCTAACTTGGCTTGGAGGTAAAATTCTGAAATAACTATGATAACATATCTCAAATGTATCTGAAAGTTAAGATGTATTTTTGTCTCCCCTTAACATTTTAAACTTAGAATTAATCTGGCCATGTATGTATGTATGTTTGTATATTTGCTGTCTTCTTGACCCGATGCTGTTGCAGGTAAGATCATGGCATGAGCCGCCTCAATGAGGCGAGCGTTTGTCGAAGATGGACGAACGCAGGTGACCAGGCCTCCTCTAGATCTACGTGTTGCTGCTGTCCCCTGGAGACGGGGTGGCGCCACTCTGATGCTGGACGTAGATCAGTGCCAAGAGCTCAATTCCCCAGGTGGTGAAGAGCAAATGGCCGGCTTGGGATTTGTGGCATTCTCCTCCACCGAACTAGAGGTTGTTTCTCTCAGTTGAATTTGCTGCACAGTGGAGTGTGTAAAGAAACTGACTTCTTAGTGTTAATGATGGCTACTGAGAAGCTGATGTAGCTCCTGGTGCTGCAATGGAGTTGCTGTGTTGCTTGAAGGAGTGTCATCAAAGTATTGATAGCAATCCACATAACCGGCGAGCTTGGACCTAATTTAACCTCATGTTTTGTAAGTTTACTGTGGTTGTTAGATGTTTTATCTAATAAAAAGGATCTGTTTCCATTATTTATTTATTTATTTGTTTATTTATTACACAACAGCCTGTAGGTTTTTCTGCTGGCACTTTTATTAAACATCTGCTCAGTTAGTTTTTTGGCTGAATATAGGCAATGTTTAAAAATACCATTTTGATGCTCTGTTCAAAGTGACTTGCATTTTTAAGCTTCTTAAAGTGATTTATGCATTTTAGAGCAGTGTGTTCTTACAGGGTAAAGTACCTTCTTCAAGGAACTTTAACGTTTTGTCGCAGTATTTTTTAATTTATATTGTTTCATTTTCAAAATGAAGTTTTGGCTTCCCAGTAATATTTATTTAAAAACTTTCTATCATGAAGAAAAATTGCCCAGTTTAAAAACTGCACTGTACAAATTGGGGAAAACTAGGATCTTTTGTTATGCTTTAAAAGACTAGTTTTAGATTTGTTTTGAATTTTATGCAAGGTACAAAATATGATTAAAGTAAGTTCCTGGAAAGAAGGCTGGTGTTTGAAGAAAGAGTTGTGCCAAGGCGTTGTACCAATTTAGGAGTTGTTTAGCAAAGGCAGTCTAAGCTTTATGGGCAGAGCATTAAGTGAAGTGGCTGGAGGAGCTGCATTCCAGACACTGAAAGGACTTTTGGGACTCCTTCAAAGTAGACAAAATCATGGTGCTTGCCAAAAGAAATAGACAAAAGAAGAGTAGAGATATACAAGTGCAATTCTTGCCAGAAAGTGACCAATTTTTTCCCCTTGATGGAACATGTAGGTGCTCTGGGTTGCACGGTGAACACAGAAAATGTGGTTTTGTGCAGGATCTCTCTGTACATTTACATCTGACACAAATAACCCTGTTTAATGGCATGTGCACTTCTGGAGCTCAACAGAAAACAGGCATATTATTGGTTTTATTAAAGACAGATCCTAAAGTTCTGGCTCTGTGTGATGGTGTTTCCGATAAAGTACGTGTCCAACTTTGACATATTGTACCCACTTTTCCACAGCTGCTTGCTGGGAAAGTTTCCCATATGCGGACCCACAAGCACAGCCCGTGAGAAACTGAGGTTTAAATCGCTTCGTTCCTCGACTCCAGCGAAGCGTGATCTCCGTCTCATCGTTGTGGACCGTTTGAAGCAGCGAGACGTCGGGACCCTTCTCAGCAGTGGGGTAACTTTAATTTTAATCGTTCTGGAGGACAAATGTAAAGCTGTCTACTGCTCAGTGCTGCCCCACACTGGCAAAATCAGGTGTTAACATGTCCCACACAGGTTAATACAATTGTCTGTCTTAGTAATGGTCCGGTTATAGACTGAAGATGTAGGAATTCCCCGGTTTAACTGGATTTTTCCACTTCACCACTTTCTAAACTTTGTAGCAGAGGCAGTGTGACCTGTATTTACACGCTCAGCTGCCAGATCCAATAAACAGCATCACTGCCTGATTCAACACTGCTGGTGGCTGTGTTGATCTGTAAGTTGAAAGCTGGGCAAATGTGTGGGACGAATCAGGCAACAGTCAACTATAAATAGGAGTTTAGAGACATGTTTCCAGTAGCTCTAAATTAAGAAAAAACATTAAAAGAATGTCAAACTTTTAAATAAGCAACACTTGAGCTCTAATTCATTCAAGACCCGGGTCCTAGTTATGTTTCTAAGTTGAGAAGTCAGGGTATATTTTCAGGTGGACATTTTTTTTTTTTTTTTTTAAAAACCTGAAGGCAAATAATATTTAAGCACTTTTTAGTAAATACAAAAGGTTAAATGATTCCTTATACTGTTTTTGTTCAACGCTAGCCATTAAGTGCTTAATTTTGAATAATCAAAGATGTGCAGAATATTGCATTGTTTAAAGAATGTTTAATTTGAAAGGAGCAATTTTTTTGAATACAGTGATCAATAAAAACATTGGTTTGCTATAGCAAAAACAAAGGAATTACAGTTCAGCACAGCTGCTTCAGTGGTGGGGCGAGAAGGGTAGCTACATCTGGAACAAAGCAGATAAAACAAAACAGTGCAATCGTTGGAATCCAAAGAAGCAAATTACAAATGCAATCTTTAATATGAATACACGAATATAATGTACAACCTTATATACCCCCCGTACCCACAGTTCTGTCCCATGCCAAACAGACAGCAATGACTACTCACAAGAGAAAGTAGGTGTATCCTCAAATTGTGGAAGTTCAAGTGCCTCCTTGACTTCACAGTTAAGTCCATCTCCCACTGTACATAGATGTAATCTTAAAACATGAACAGAAAACACCTGTATATACTGACACATTCATGTATGTCAGCACAAAGTGTCCTGATATAGGTGCCCCTGTACGGTTTGATAGTGATACAAGGGCCGCTGGATATAGTGTCAGCTGTTCATTATGCTACTTATTTTTCTGCTTTGCCCCCTTGTTGCCCATGGCAACAAAGGAAGATGTCCAAAACCAAGTTACAGCCACTGTTAGCCTGTCTTTCACAGCAAGGGACTTTGTACGGAGCCCCTCCTTCCTTTCAGTTCCACAGTGGCTGCCGTGACCGGGACGCCGGGGGAGGACCGGTTTGGTCCCTAAGGGTTCAGTGATGCAGGTTTGGGGAGGGAGAGAGAGGTTGACGTCCAGTCCGCTCTTTGATGCTTCAGTGGGTTTCTAAGTCCACTGCTCACCCAGAAGCACGTCCAGTGACCCAACTAGGTCCCTGCCGAAGTCTCTGTCACTGGCTTCACAGGTCAAGTGTTCTGGCTTCAGGGTGATGTCCTGTTACTGCCTGGTTTCCGCCATTGCCTTTCCCTCAAGGACGTTAGGTCATTTATGGACACAAACAGTAGGTTTGGTCCAAAGCAAGTGGAAAGCAGTCCCCCCGTACCCCTCTGCGAGCGTGTTCTCCCAAGCAGCACCACCCTCCTGTGCCTCTGGAGGCTGCAGGCAGGACCGACAGACTGTTAGTGCACCTGGGCTTGTACAGCCAGGCCCATGTACTCGACGTTCTCTGTGGCGGGGAGATGGCCGTTGGGCCGCGACTGGAACAGAGCCGAGAAGCCCTGGTGATAGTCTGGGTTGTCCAGACTCATCTGGGGGCCACACTTCTGGCCACAGAGCCGGGGCTTGCTGAAGACGGCTGGAGACGTGTTGAGGTACTCAGGCTTGTTCGCCTCCAGCTTGAAACAGTTCAGGTACTCCGCCTCCGTCTCATCCAACATCACCGTGGGGAGCAGGGAGCGTGGCGGCGGTGGCTGCTGGTAGTTGGGGTTCGTCATATCCAGTGAGCCGGTTCCATTCTGGTTCACATAATCTAAACCAGCAAGCAAAGGGGGCAAGTTGATACAGAATTCTAAAATGCAGAACTTTTATGTTAGAAAATGTATCAAACTCTGCTTTGTAACTTAAATTTCAGAGATGAAAGTGGCAGTTGGTGATATAACTGTTACATCAGCCACCTTTGTACATAGAAAAGCTGGGTTTAAATCCCACCTTGAACAAGGTACTTGCCCTCAATTGCTCTAGTGTATAAAAAAAAAAAAATTAAATGACCCAGATTCACAGAGAAAATAACTACAAGTAGCTTAACTTGCTTAGAGAAAAATGTCGGCTAAATAAATCATCATCAGTTTTGCATCTTTCCAGGAGAACCTGGGTTGACTGACTAAATACATGTAAACATTGGCCTGAAATTCAATGCAAGTTTCTTGCTTCAAAAGAGCGAAATACTTCTCATGTTCAGCTGGAGGCGCTGTTTTACCAGGAGTGCAAAATGGAAGTGTGCACTAGGCCAGTTGATCCCTTTTCTCAGTAATATTTTGCAAATACAGATATTATTTTTCACAAGTGTCAGTGAAGAATAAACCTTCCTGTTCTCCTGTAGCACACCAGGATAAAGTAGCCTAGAACCTCATTTTCACTTCGATAGCGGCAGAGAGCTGATGGCAGGTAGGTGTGTTGGAATACGCACCCGGGGCAGGCTGGAAGTCCCTGTCCAGGAAGTCAGCTGTGGGATCCGAGATGTAGCGCAGAACCACACTGTTCTCCCGGATGGGATGGCCGTTCTGGACAGAACCGGATAGCGACGTCACAACGGGGTCAAACACGGCGCTCTCTGTCCTAATGCCTCAAAGCCAGGATTTATTTCTTTCTGACTTCTCCGAATTGCTTACAGAGCCACACTTTTGAGAAGATGCATTTATGTTGCAGCAGACAGGGCATATTCATGAAATACTGTTTGTCAGTGCAGCAGTTTGGAGGTACGCTGGTAAAAATAGTACAAGTAATAAGACTAATTGAGACAGGGGTTGGGAACCTGCTGCAGGACCATGGTAGCATTTTTGAGTGTGTGTGTGTGTGTGTGTGTGTGTGTGTGGTGGAAGATGCAGTACAGTTGTACTTACCTCATTCCTACCCTGGCAGTTAAACCCGATACTGCTGTTGAGGCTCTGCAACACAGAGATGAAGAAAAAGGGCATTATTATTTACTATTATTCGGCTGACTTGGTCCAACGTGGCATTAAGTTACTAATAACTTTTGTACTATTTATGTAGTTGGGATTATTTTCAGTGTTTCAGTTCACTTAGTGAAGCAAGATGTAATTTTTTTTTAACCCAACTCATTTGACTGCAGCGTGACGTCTCTAACCCCTCTGCTACATCTGAACCCGTTGCTGTTTTTACACTACGCACGCGGTCCAGCGAGCTGGTGTCACCAAGGAGCAGCTGAATTCCTGCTGCAGCAGTACAGACCGCCAAGCCCTAGAACTTTCAAGACCTTAAATGGCAGTTTCCAAAAGAGAAGGTAGGCGCTAATATAAGCAAACTCAACTTCTAAGTAAAACCGTTTCTTTTTCTCGGCCAAAGAACTGCTAAGGAGACGTGCCTGCGGAGGTCATCAGGCACAAAAGGCGATGGAATTACAATGGCATTGGTAGGGTGGAGGGGGGACGGCAGCCAGGAAATGAGCGAACAGCCCTTCTTTTGAGCTCTTTTACAGATGGATGCTTTGAAAAGTGAGACTGGACTGCAGGAGGAAAATGCGTCTCGGGGGACCGCAAGCGCAACAGGAAGTGGGCGTTCCTCCCACAACCGTGTCCCTCCGCACCGTCTAGAGAGGCCAGGTATCACTGTCCTCCTCTGCCCTCGTTGAAGCCTCTGCACCCTTGCCAATCTCTGCCTGACAGACACTCGGCCGCTGTTGCAGATGGAACCCAAACCTTTTTGTCGGTGCAGTAACAAAGGAGGCTCTGTTGCACATCAGGAGAGAGAGGGCGCCACAGTTCCTGTACGATAGGATATCGGAGTGTAGAGACTTGTGTGAGGCCACACGGCTCCTGGCTTATCGCCGAGGTTAGACTGTGAGAACTTTTTCTTGCACAACTGGCAGTTGGCAGATCAAATTTGCTTTTGCTCCAAAGCGACTTATGCTGTTCAGCTACTCGGCAATTTACCCATTTAGACTTTTTTCCCCAAAAAAAAACTCAGGGTAAGTACCTTGACAAGGGTACTACAGCAGGAGATGGAATTAAAAACTGGGTCCTTTGACTCCAAAGGCAGCAGCTCTAACCACTGAGACACCTCCTGCCCCACATTAACTCCCCTGTTGGCACCCCAGTTTGCTCTTCTTTCTGACCTCTGCACCCTGCTTGGAAGGTGGTCTCAGCACTAAGGAGGCCAATCTCTTCCTTGGTTTCTAGCTCAAAATGGTCATTATTACTAGATCCTTCTAGGCCAGGCAAAAGAACAAAGAGGTGATTGAAGAAGCAAAACTTCCTGTAACAATGCATGTGAAATGTAGTGGAAGGCTTTGAGTCACGGTGTGTGGTGTATTCCATGAGGAAAAGCCTAGGGTATGCTTTTCACCCCCATAATCTCTGAGCCACACGCAGGGCAGTGGTGTTGTTGCCGTGGCTGTAGTTACCATGGAATGGAGAAGCTGTGTGCGGGAGGTGCTGGGGCTGCTGAAGAATCCCTTATAGGGGACCAGGTACTCATCAGCATCCACGGTGTTCTCCATGTCCTCCTCGCTCATCAGGGATCGGAAGAACTTGGAGTCGGTGGGGCTCGGCAGGTACATCCTCTCATCGCCCTGCGATGTGGGAACAACAATTGAGAATGCGGTCATAATGTTCTCGGACCAGAATCAATAAAAGGATAAGCTACTGCAGCTGACTGACTTTTTCTAGGAAGTTTTCTTCCATATGCACTGTACTATTACTTGAAACTGTTCCAACTGTAGAGAACCATTTTCTGTTTCCTGATGCCCAACTTTGGTCAACGGGACGTTGGAAAAACTTTCGTTGTACCAAGAGCAAGTCTGGCTTTCTAATTACAAGTTCTTTTGAAACGTGTGTATACCATTAATAAAATGATTTAGTGTCCGACGTGGAATTGCACTACTCTGTCATCGTGCAGGTGCTTTAGCTCTTGGAAACCAAGACATCTTTTTAAAATGGCCTGCATCCCAGACAAACTACACGGCTGAGGCTCTGCACTCCTGAGCAGTAAACCCTGTAGAGAAACATACCAAAAACCTGCCTGCGTGAATGTGTGTCTGCTTTTTTTTAGTGGTACCTGGATGACAAGGTAGCGCTGAGGGTCACGGGCCATCTTGGAGAACTCGGCAATGAGCTCCCGGAAACGTGGGCGGCTCTCGGCATCGATCATCCAGCCTGAAGTGGTGCAGATTCGGAACGTTACTCATGTGAAATTGCAGCTGCAGTACCTGTAGCCCACCGATACTCCAGTGCTGCCCAGTGCATTATTAATGACTGCTATAAAGTCCCCTTTTAAGTTTGTCAGGATTTATAACATATTGAAGGCCCTATAATTCACAGGTAGGAATTTACTGCATGATTATTATATATTATATTCCTTTTTTAATTACATGTGTTGACAGCCAATGGGCTCCAGCTCTTAACCACTTTCTGTCAAGCTGCTTAATATTGGGACTACATTATAAAACGTGGTGGTTATTTTAAATCAGGCAGCAGGTTGTATTATGCTAGAATTTATATATAGAGCTACTGGGCTGACCCCCCTGACATGGTTACGGTGCACTCACATTTGACCATGATCATGTAGACGTCGATGGTGCAGATGGGCGGCTGGGGCAGCCGCTCACCCTTCTCCAGCACGGTGGCAATCTCACTGGCTGGGATGCCATCGTAGGGCTTCGTCCCAAAGGTCATCAGTTCCCAGACAGTCACACCTGCAGCAGAGGAGGAGGGATGTCACACCAAGACCCCAGAGCCACTGCCTCCGTGGAGTTTGTCACATCTGAGAGGTGATGACAAAGGGCGATGTTTGAAACAGGATATGCGTGACGCTCAACGTGGAGCTTAAGAAAAAGGTAAACCGACATCCTGTGGTGAGGCCCATGTTTTGTTCAGGACACCACAATGTAAGTGAACTCCTCTGTGCAGTCAAATGACAGCATTCAGAGATCTGTCGTGTCACGCCCTTCACAGCTTGTCCCACTAAAAAGATACGCAAAAGTACAGGCAATCTGCAAAACATCAGATGGTGCATAAACACTTTTTTTTAAATGCCATTTCCAACCACGCTCCCCTTACACTAACACTATAACTGTATACAGGCGTGTGTACAATAACTACACTAAATTGTGTACATTTTTCTAATAGGTTTAGGTGACTGTCCCCATCCTCTGGAAGCGGCGCCTCCTTCAAATGTCTTCCTGTTCCTGATGCCCCATTAGTTTCGGCTCATGTTACTTTGCCCTGAAAGGCAGAAAGCTTCAATAAGCATTATTCATCCTGTAGTCAAGTTTACCAGTAAATATGTTGTTTAAGGCCATGTTTGTAAATAATGGCCCTGGAAGAAACTGCTATGTTGGTGGTATGATGCGTGACCGCGTGTTGAGAGGAAGACTGCAGCGAACGGTTCTATGGGGTTAAACGTGCTGCTGTTCTTTCCTTCAGAGACAACATAAGCGGCAGATGGTGGCTTTGCTTAAGCAGTTTCCAGGCCAGTGAAATAAATCCCATGAACGGGTCCAAAGGGGTGGGCGGTGGTACGTTTTCATCTGAGCTCGATGTGCAGCCAGGAGGAAGAGGAGGAGGAGGAGGAGGAGGAGGAGGAAGGATCTCTTTTGCACAGGTTTTGCTGATCTCCATCCCTGTGCCATGGAAGCCTTGGGGGACACTGGAGGGATGAAGAAGGTGGCCTGCACATTTGATACATGGGAGGGCCCCGACGAAGAGTTTAAACGCACAACCTGTACTTTCACGATACGCCCAACCGTCTAGATCCTCAAAAGGATATCTGGGTGACGCAGTGGAAAGCATTCGTTTTGACTTGAACCTCTGCCACGCTCACCCCAGTGGCAACTGGTCTGTCACTCACCGTAACTCCAAACATCGCTCTGGTGCGTGTACGTCCGATGCAGGATGGATTCCAGGGCCATCCACTTGATTGGCACCTGGGGAGGACAGAGAGAGAGGGATGGATGCCCATGAAACAAAGCTGCTTTAAGCCCCCCGCTGGAGTCTGCTGTCACTAGCGAGCACCGCTGTACAAAAGTGCTCTCGGTGAAACCCAGCTGTCTTTGGCGTAATTTGCTGGAGCCGAGAATTGAAAACACATGAGCAAACTGAATTACGCTCATTTGCTCCAGAACACTGGTTTTCCCCAAGACTGCAAAACAGACAGCTGCACGATGGGAAAGAACTGCTGGCATCCTGGCTGCAGGTAAACCTCTTTGACAGCAGCTCTAAAAAACCAGTTACCTCTGACTGGGTTTTTATTAGGTTAAAGCCCAGTGCACAGGAGGGTTATAATCAGCAGCTGCAGGGAATTTGGTCTAAACTCCATTCACACACATTATCAACAGCTATGCTCACCATCTTGCTTCACTTTCTACAGAATAAAAATGTTCACTCCGTTGTCTTAAGCAACCGATAACGTTCCCCCCCCCCCCCCCCCCCCCCCCCCCCCCCCACCCCCCCCCCCCCCCCCCCCCCCCCNGGTCCCCCCCCCCCCCCCCCCCCCGCAATTTCCTTTCGTCTGTCATCCTTTTGAATAAAAACAGTGCATTCAAGTATTTACACCCCTAAAGGACCAAGTTATGGGTCTGAATACTTATGTCAATGATACTTCAGTTTTTTTAATAAATTTGCAAAACATTTTAAAATCCTGTTTTCACTCTGATATTATAGGGTTTTCAGCATAGACTGATGTGTGGAAAAAATGAATTTAAACAATTTTAGCATAACAATGCAACATAAAAAGTGAAGGGGTCTGAATACATTTTGAATGCTCTCTATTTTAAACAGGGATTCTTAAGCAAGGTCCACAAATGGGCTTCACGAGGCCTTCAGGAAGCTTGTTTTGAAAGCAACAGGAAATAAAGTTGTCATGCTATTACCATTTACAACATAATTCTAATTAAATGTGATCAAGTTTTAGTGTAAAATTGTGAAATATTTTATTTTTTTCTTGGAAGGGGCCTTAACATTCATTAGATTCTTGAATGGGTCTTTGGCCTAAAAATGGTTAAGACCCACTGGGTCAAAGGCAAAACTTCTGACCACTGTAAATCAGTGCAAGGGTGCAGGGACTCACCTTGCCCCCGTCGGCATGGTATTCCTTCTCATCTGCACTGAGCAGCTTTGCCAGGCCAAAGTCTGTGATCTTGACGTGTTGCGGGGTCTTCACCAGCACGTTCCTGGCAGCCAGGTCACGGTGAACCAGGTGTCTGTCCTCCAGGTAGCTCATACCCTGATGGGTTGGGAGGAGGTGTTCAAACGGCATGTGAACCAAAGTGGAAAAATGTGGTCACCTGCAATCTCTTCATCACTATCTCATGAGGGAGAGCCTTCCATTAGATGCTAAAATAAAATTTATACTCCTTGAAACTTACAGGTATCAGCTTTTCTTTCTTTGGTTGACAAAAGGTGGTATGTTTGTACCGTCAGGTGATGAGGTTTTATAATATGTATGGTATGTTTACGAGTGATTGAGGCACAGTGTTTGTTCTCAGAACAGAGGATCCATTTCCTGTGGATGACACATCCGCTGTAGCTGAAGCTTAAAGTGATAAAAGCAATGTGTTGGCTTTAAAAAAAAAAAAAAAACCCCGGGGAGTTCTGCAACAACTGTTTACTTTATGAGTGGAACAATTTTCCTTCTGGAAAATAAGACCCATCCCAAGTCTCTGCTGACGTGTATCTGCAACCTGATGGCTTGCAATCGTAGACAGGTTTTGCAGAAGGAAAACACAGCTGTCTGACTAACAAACACCATCTGACCTTTAAACGGAGACTGTGAGGATCCGAGTGCCGCCTTCTCACCTTGGCGATCTGCACACACCAGTTGAGCAGGTACTGGGAACCCACGTTGTCCTTGTTCTCCTTGACGTAGTCCAGCAAGCAGCCGTAGGGCATGAGCTGGGTGATGAGCTGCACTGTGGAGGTGAGGCAGATCCCGAGCAGCCGGCACACGTGGGGGTGGTCCACACTGGCCATCACGTACGCCTCCTGCGAGACCACAGTTCAAAGTGGGGGCAACATTAGAGCGACAGACTCTTAGCAAACACCACATCTCACACCATGAGCTGCGAATTCCAAACAGCAAGCCCAACATTAATAATAAACGGATTAATTTTAATCTTTTTCTTTTCGCTAAATGGATTACATCTGGCTTTCTCTGCCTTTCCCTAAACACTGACGTTCGTGCAAGAATTATCACCCTGGAGCAAGATATGACGTTCATGCTGTTTATATGCTGTGTTTATACCGCTCTGTCTGGGGAAAATTTGCAACCGTGCACAAACTCGCTGCTTTGGCTTGACCCTCCTCTCCAGGCCCAGAATCTCACCCTGCAGCCCAGCGAAGAGTCGCGCTGCTGGGCCATTTTCTCTCCAGTCCTTGTAATGCCTTTTGCATTCGACTGGGGCTATATGAGTCTCCGGTGGATTTTATGGTTGCAGTTCATGCCTTTAACTTTCAAAATGTTAATTTGGGGGGGGGGGGGCACCTGAAGCAGTAGTTCTAAGACCGGTTGCCGTCTGACGCTGCTGTGGTCATAATAGAGGTGTTACCCCACTGCGTGTGGCACACATTAAGCCACTGGCTTACAGCGTCACAAGGTGACCAGTCTTGGGGGACCTATTAACTGTACCATGTATGTTATACTATGCGGTGGTTACAGGCTTCTCTTTAAAGAAACTAGTAGGGTAACAGGAAGGACCGAAGTAACCCTCGGTGAAAACTTCACCAGTTCAGTGAACAACTTTGTCGAAGTGCAGAGAGTGCCGTAAAACTGTGTTTTTTTTGGTAAAGGCTTTATGGACATCCCACGTCTTTATGAATTAAACAGATCTCAGGCTTCGGTCGACTGATTTACAGTGATCCCAAGCTGCTGACACGTTTCTGAATTGCTTACAAAGTGCACAGAAGACCCAGTCGACAAATGAGATAGTCAGATGGCCGAATGAATACTCTCAAGCTCCAGGGAAGGGCAGTTTTTGTAAGCTGTATGACGATTAGGCTTTTTAAATATCTCACGTTCAGCTCTTTGCAACCACACATCGGTGCACAAGCCGTGCACCCAATTTTCAAGAGTGTGTTAAAAAAATGCAAAGCTAAAAATGCCTGTAGATTTACTCAGGGACTAAAAGCATTTGTACAGAAACACGAAAACATATTTTTCTTATTCTCCATTATCAGTGTAGTAGCACCCAAAATGACCATTTTATCATTCCATTCAGTAACGCTAGACTAGAACTAGACTTTCCCACAATCCAGAATGCCAGGGTGTGAGTTGTGTGGGACCTGCCAAGTGTTCCCATGTTTTTCCACTCCTCATCTCGCTTCACTGGCTTCCTGTGGCTCTCCCATGTCAACTTTAAAACACTGGCTCCTTGTTTGCTACTCACGGGAGGACAAAACCATCAGCCTGTCGGCTGTTGGTTGTGGTGGAATGAGCTCCCTCTATCTCTCAGGGCTGCTGAACCCCTTCTACAACCCAGACTCATTTCTCCTGATTTCTGTACAGCTACGTAAGTGAGTGCAACACCACCTGTGATTATTTATTTGCTATATAAATTTCATGTCTATAGGCATGTCTACTTGAGTAATGTGTACCAGCGTCATGGTGGTATCAAATGGTAGTTTGACAATCCTGCTCTTGTTGAGGCACTTTGGAGAACAGCAGTTGCCAAATAAAACAAAATAAATAAAAATGTATAGAAAGGGACAAAATCCACTAACTCACATCCAAGATCTCTTTGTTTGCTTTGGTAGATGTGGCCTCCCTCAACACCTTGATGGCGACAGGGATCTTCACATCCTCTCCTTCTGGAACCCACATACCCTGTAGAGTGAAAGGAATTGTGCTACTGCAGTTTATCATGTCTTCTGACTGAGACAACTGGGCACACACTACAGAAACACACAGTTCACAGATGTAATACAAAATGGCTTTTGTTTCAGCTATATGCTGTTTTGGCAAAACATTCTAAACTTTCACAGGAGCTTAAGGTAAAAAGCTTCTGAGATGTAGCAGCAACAGCAATGTTAGTTTTGCTAATCGTGCTATTGCACAGCGGAACAATCCAAAAATTCATCTGTTCCTTATGTGATAGGAGTCAAATGAGACCTAAACAGAAAGTGGTACTACAGGTACCTTGTAAACGGTGCCAAAGGCTCCAGATCCGAGGACCTTGATTTTCTTGAATTCTGTCTCCTTCAGGATGCGGAGCAGGGCCTGGTTGGGCGCCTCCCCACTTGGGGTGAGGGGTTCAACTAACTGTGAGGAACACACAGCTCTGGCTCATACCGTGTTCTCTTAACCACTGTCTGAATGATACAGATCTCTCAGCAGGTCGGCTAACCACATGTACGGCCCACCTCTTTCTCCTGCAGGAGCCTGCGCAGTGTCCTCTTCCTCTTGATGCGGCGTCTGCGCAGCAGCACAAAAATGGCCAGGGCGACGATGACAAAGCACAGCAGACCACCCACCACTCCGGCGGCGATGGAAGACAGGCGGGAGCTGTGGGAACACGGTGGGTCAGTGCAGTGGAACTGGCACTCAAGATGTCTGAAAGACACCTGTCCTTCCAGTTCCAACTAATACAAGTGTTCTGTGTGACATCTGCGCTGGATTTTTATTTACGTGAGCCATCTATAAGTGACCTCTAAAGTTGAGGGAACACTGCCAAAGCTTTCAGGCAGCTTGGGATTCAAAGACAGTGACTTTAAATAGATGGTTTAAACAAATTTAATCCACATGACATTTTGAAAATGTTTGATACTTTAAAAGCTGCATTTTTTTCCTTCTGTGCATTTCTGGCAACGTGCCAAAGTATTCCTCAGCTTAGGAAGCTTCTGAGTCTGTGGTCGTCCCTTACCCTTTAGCGTGGCAGCCTTCCAATCCCGGACCACTGCATCTGCGGTGAGAAAAACCAGAGTGTAATCTGGATTGCATGTTTTGTAAGCAACACACGTTGGAGATTTTTAAGGAAGGCGATTCTCACCCCTGGGTGCAGTTTTCGTGGCAGGTCTGGCACACTCGCTTGTCATCAGCATATTTCCACACCAAGGTGTCGCTCTCCCCAGGGATGCCATGGGGGCACCTGTGGACACAATGGGGGCCATCTTTGAAGTTGGCACAAGCCGTGCACGTATCAGGACCCTACAAAGGGAGAGAAAACGGGACTCAGAAAGCCGGCAAAGTGCGAATAAATTAAGAATGATTGTCCAACATAGACAGAATCAGGGAAATTTGCTAACAAAGTGGCAGCTGTCAATTCCCCTCCAAAGCAGGAATTGGAATTCACCGTTTCACGCAACATGGGAATCGGACCCCAGACCGACACTGCTAAGAACAGGGCTTTATTACCGGGCCTCGGCATGTCTCGGTCCCGTTCTGGAGCTGACACTCTGGGTCACATATCAGACAGGTATTGTTATCCACATACTCCCGTGGTTCCCTGAGGAAACAGACAGACAAAAGTCTTCTCACAGGCTGCTGAGGTTAACTGTTCTAACAGGTACAGGCTGTATACATGCCCAAACCCTGGAAATGGGATTGAGATCTTCCGTCTAACCTTCCTGCAGTGTCTGACTTGGTCAATTGCTGGTGGAGGATTTGGTTTAATAATCACTGCATGGGCTGCTACCTCCAGACACACATTTGAAAGATTAATCAAACACTGAGGTTGGTTAAACAGCACTTGGACTGGCAAGCCGTCCTCCGTCAAATATTATTCCACTGGCCAAGCATACTTTCCTTGTTAGAAAAGTCGCTAATCCTATTTGCTCAGGCTGGGCTGCGTCTGGATATAAAGAACCTCTTAATCATTTATCGTGTAGAGAGGTTCATGAGATCATGCTTGGGTTTAGAGTACATGGTATGGCCTGAAGGATTAGGGTCAAGAAGCTCCCTGCAATGAAATACTGGCCACAAATGTGCAGTAACACAGGCCACCACCACTGCTTACACCCCACTGTACATATACAAACATTCAAATGTCACACCAGTCATCGAAGTGGGTGTGACTAAGATCACCTAGGGTCCCATCTTACCCTTCCAGGCGGTTGCAGGTCCCAACACAGCGGCCTGCTCGGATAAAGTGCTTACAGGAGAAGCACATGGTGGGCCCGGGTCCCCAGCAGCCGTCTGAGGTGCACATGGGGTCACACGTGTGGTTCTGGAGCTCTGATGAAGCGTGGAGATGATATGGAACATGCTCAAAAACACACAAAACACCACAGCTGACCAGCCAGGCATTCTACTCTTCCTAGGTGTTACACATCTACCTGACTGCCTTCCCCAAGAAGCTGAATGGTGTAGATTTTTTTGTTTAACTGAATGTGAGATTGCTCAGATCAAAAGTAACGTAAAATGAAACCACTCGTGTCACTTCCTCCTCAAAAATCATGGTTTTTTATTGATGCTTAACTTAAATAATTTACACCTTTACGAAATACTTCCAAAGCAAACATCCCATTGGTATCTTGACAAGTACATGTGTGAGCTGATGCAGTGTTGAGGCCTACTCCTTCAGATATGGTGCTCCTCTGAGATATGTGTGCACTGGAAAATGCATTACAGTTCAAATGATTAAACCTGTGACCTCACCCCTGATAAACATAACACAGCTGGTAGCAAACGCAGGGCCGTCCATTCCACGCGGAGTGCTTACCACATGTACGAGGGCTCATGTTGTTTTCTACCTTGGCAGTCTGCTTGTCGGACTTAAACAGCATTTTCCAGTGCTGCTTGTTTGCGTAGCAAAGGTTGGGGTTGTACGTGACCACCGCATCGCCATCGCTGATCTCCCGCAAGGAGTGCAGCCCCAGGTGGGTGATGCCTAGGCTGACGGCAGCAAAACTTACGTACCCTCTGAATGAGGAGAGAGAGAGACGAGTTTGAGCTGTACAGGTCTAACTACTTCTGGCTGAAGAACAGCCAGTTGTGTCATCCTTGTGGCATCAACCCATTCATCAGAGGCCTCAGTGAATAGACAAAGATCTACTACTAAAATTACCACCGATATTCAAGTTACAGTGCCATTAAAAGTTTGTGAAAGCGTGGCTTTGTTGTCACATGATCCAAATTCTAATGATTACCCATATGTAAGTAACTGGGTATCATCTTGGCAACAGGAGTTAACAAAGCCCTGATTTCTGCAGCATGATGACCGTCGTCGGCAGTGTGTATTAGTCACAAAACCTCTGGTTCCTCAGCTTACTGTTGCTTGGTCCTCCCTCGAATTATTTCCAGGTTTTCAAAGGGGCTCAGAGAGGTGAGATGGGATGGCCATTGCTGGATCACCAGGAAACCTGGAAACAAACAAAAAACAGACGAGAAAAAAGACACTGGATATTAGACATAGTCCAGTCTAGTGGAGTAAAGGTGCACTTGGGTGTCATTTTAGAATCTTTAGTTGGAAGATTCAGTAAGAGAGTTTATTGCACTTTTTTTTTTTTTACACTTAAATTATCTTGACTAAACAACACTGAAGTTGTATTTTTGCAATTATATTAATAATATGTCTTCATGAATTACACATCTGTTCCAATCCACAGGTTTATTTTTACTGCTTCTGCATATATACTACGAAATCTTACCAGTTATTTCCTTTAGAGTTTTGAAAATTTCTAGCTTGGATGCATTCATCACGGGTGTCTTGGTAAATGTGTCACTGTGGGGGGAGCGGGAAAGAATGTTCTTCTTTCTCTTACATTACATCTTACATACATCTCTCTCTTACATTACAGCAACTGTACCTTTATAGCAATTGTATCTAGAACTGTTTTAAGATGTCATTCTGTCACCTGGCTCTATCATTGCTCACCCACATCCTCGGGGGAGTTGGGGAGTCAGTGAACTCACCCTTTAAAAGTGGTGGCCAGAATGGCAACATCTCCGTTAATTTTGGTGCAGTTCCTGAAGGAGTCGATGTTAGAGGCATTGATTGACAGGACGCCAGTGAGGTTTCCCATTCCAAGGCCATTACACACTGCAGACAAGGAGGAAAGAGAAGTGCCTAAAGCCCCATTTGTGATAAAACTGGCAGCAGTGATGTTCCTGCAGTGAAGTGTCTCCTCTGTGTTACCTTTTGGACATGGTCCCTCACACCTCTTGCATTTGCGAACCCCGTCCTCGTCAACCTCGTACGTGTCACCGCTGCAGCTCCGAACACAGGCGCCGTGGTCCGTCACCACGTAGTTATCTGGGTGGGAGAAATAAATCAGCTCAAGGGTACATTTTTTAATGCTATAAAATTGATTCACAAGTTTAAAGAAATTAATGTAAAATTTTGTCATTTTGTACGCTTTCAAAATTTATGATTTTTGCAATTTACTTAATTGTCAGAAGACAACATACAATAATGGGAGGAAATGGTCCTAGATAAAGTTCAGTACACTAAGGTACATTAAAACACAAACACACACACACAATGTTACACCGCAGTCAGGTCCATGCCTGTAAAGTTCATGACAAAGTATTCGTCACCCATGTGAAAAAGGACACAAATGTCTGAGATGATGAGAAGACTCAAGTCAGTGTTTCTCAGTTTGGGATTATTTTAGTTTTTCCCTCCATTTCGCAATTTAAGGCTCAACTTTAACAAGCAACTGGTGAATATCTTTCAAGCTTGTGTGGAAACAGTCCAGGATGACACAATGTGAAAATTTAACTCCTTGTGTTGCCTTATCTCCTCACATCAGATTCCTTTCTCTCTACTAATTTGTCACCTTCAGCAGATGACCTGCTCATTCTGTTGGCTCAGCTCATTTATTATAAGTTCCAACGGTAAACTGCTCTATGCTCCTGTCGCTGCTGGAGACCTTGGATCACATACTCCACCCCCTCCTGTCTGAAAACCCAACCGAGGTTTAATATGCCTCCTTCTATCGATCCACTTGAGGTACTTCAAACAGTAGCTGAGGACCAGGGGCCAAAGATATCTATGGGGACATAAAAACCTCATATAAAGATATGTGTGATTTGTTAAGAGGTGCAGAAGCTGGTGTTCAAATATTTGGGTGACTGTTGAAAGCACATACTATGCATGCTCTCAAAGCAGGACAAAAAAAAAACACTTATATCCTCTTCCTAAAAAAGTAGATGTTTTTACCAGCCCTCCAATGCTGGGCCATGAGACCGCCTTAGTGAAAAAACCGGAAGGGCCTTGCTGGGACACTTACGTGGGCATTTCTTGACACAGGTGGCCCCAAAGGTGTATTTGGCATCAGGGTTGTTTTCCAGCTGGTGGGTGTTTGGGTTGTAAAGCATAAGCCGGGGGCAGGCGTACTTACAGGTTCCCTCATCCTGGAATGCCCTGCATGCCTGGGTGCAGCAACACATGAAACCAGAATAAAAACTGTCAAAGACTATAAGGCTCACAGGGTGAATGAAGAACCAATCAGCAGAGAACTGATGTGAAGAAACAATGTGGCTTGATAGTAGGGCCAACTGCCTTCTAGCTCAGCCATAAAACCTCTTATAACCCGCTTTCATGTGTAAACGTAGAGTATATAATGATGACACCAAACCTTCAAACACTTGAGACCACAATTTCTGTGTGAAGTTATTGTTGAAGACACGCATTTATTGTAAAAACAAGGGCAATAATTTGTGTCTTACAAGGCAGTCGGTGGGCTTGGGTCCGGTGCAGCCAGCAGCGCAGTGCTCATTGCAGCAGTCGCTGGGTTTGGGCCCCTTGCACCTGCCAGAACACTGCTCTGCACAGATGAGCTTGGTCACTGCAGAGACGGAACGTGGCACCGTTACTCTGTGTCCCTACATATCATGACATAAGGTGATGCATGCTGGTAGATCATTAACATGTGCCGGTGCAACATAAGAGAACAGAACAAGGGACACAACTTCAACATGGATATCACAGTGCCAGATAGCATGATGTTTTTTGACAACTGCAATAATAATCTACAGAGACACTGGCACTGTCCACTCGTCCAAGCATAACTATTCTTCAGTTACTTTTTACCTTTTACAATGCTCGTCGTCTTAAGTTAAAATGTGACATCTTTTTTGTACTCCTTTTGTGTAACGTTCAAGGCATTTCCGCTAGCTTTCTGCTGCCACTGATTCACCTGTCTAAACTTCTACATTGGCACTAAAGAGAGGTGCTTAAGGTGAGGTGCACAATGAAGTCAATCAGTTCTTACAGGTCTGGCAGTTTTCCACGCCTGGTGCCCAGCATGATCCATTTAAGCAGTCTGGATGGCACTTTTTACCTGCATTATCGCAACAAAGCAAAAGAAACAATCATATCCAGGTTGCGCGGTCACGACTGGAGCTATGAACGTTGTACGTTAAATTTTCACTGTTGTGATAAGAACAGTTACACCGTCTAACAGACCTTGTGAAAGGTTACAAGACTCTCGCCTGCCAAACACCACATGTAAATATATGTTTAACTGTGTTTAATGCATGTGTGTTTGTCAGAAATCTGTTGGATAATAACATTGTCCATTAATCTCTGTCTCTCCTTTTACGTTTCAGCTGGATCCCTTTTTTTTTTAAACACGTACAGTGCTTGCTAAAGGTGGCCCGGGGAAACTCCATGGACAGGCTGCTGTTCTTGTCCACAATGTCGTACCACTTTATGGTCTCCACGTTGCACATTAGATGATTGTTGTTGAATTTTACACCCCCTTTGAGGATTTCTGCAGAAAGAGGAACATATTGCAGAAGAACTACTAACAGGTGGACATTCCTGCAAGGATTCATTTTCTTATTTATTGATGTTTTTCTCCCATTTTGTTCTAGGACAAACTGAGGAGGCAAGTCTTTTCGGTGAGGGAAGCCGTTACTGCCAAATAAGGAGCTACACAGAAATTTAAAGTAATGATTTACAATCGTTACATTTACACTTTATATTTGCAATACTTAAATACAAAAATGTTTGTGTACGGCATGTTTTTTGACATATTCAGGTATTGACTACTATCTGACTGCAATACTGTTTCAGAGGGCAGGGACCAGACCTGTGAGGCTTTTCAGTGACAGCTGGACCACCCCCCTGGTGATGTTCAGGTTTCCAAAAGTGAAGTTCTTATCGTAGTTCGACATGACAGCCAGGGCGTACTTGTCCTCGTAGAGGGAGTGACCTCGGATGATGCGAAGGTTCTCCAGAGGAATGGTGGCCACCTTGTTGAGGGCAATCAGCACATAGCCCCCCACCTCCTGAATGTTCTGTGGAGACATAAAGAAGGGGTGGGGAGGTTCATTTTTGCAGCACATTTTAAGGGGTCTTAGATGAAAACTTCCTGCAAAATAGACATCTCAGAAGATCTCAGATCTTTACCCCTAACCTGCCAGGTAACTATGAATGGACTTTGGTGCAGGACTGTACCCTGAGGAAGGACAGATCATGATGCTCCTCTGTGTAGGTGATCTCCAGGTTCTCTAGCACCACAGTGCAGTTGCCGTAAACCCGCTGCATGTTACGGTAATGGTCGTTCGCCGTTCCCAGCAGTGTCAGCTTGTTGCTGGTTCCCTGGCACACTACAGGTGGAATTGGGAATTTAGAGAAGAAAAAAGACTTTATGAACAATTGGAAATTGTTTTTTTTTTTTTTTTTTTTTTAAGACATGACACAAAAACATCTTCAATATTTCATCCCAGGCAACAGTCCTAATATAACCTTGATTTCTCATTGCATTTGCCAGCTTGGTTTAAACAAAGTAGAGGCGTATGATGAAGACGACAAATAGAGCCAAAAAAAGAAAAGAAAAGGGGAGTGTGAAGAGGACACGTTCAGGTAATCTGGGGGAAACAGGTCCAGGACAAATTCAGCCAGCGATCATTTAGCTCTGATATAATTGTTGACAGATTGTAGTGAGGGAAATAAACTTCAAACTTCACACGTCACTGAAGCATCAAAAACTTTAACAATGTGCCTCAGGTCAACAATCAGGAGCAGATAATCTCGGTGTCTAAGGTTCATTGAATAAATCTGCAAAGAGGTCTCAACATATGAACTCCTTATCAAGAAACAGTACCTATCTGAACTACATTTTTCCATTAGTCTTTTCACTTGTGTGAAAATGTGGAAGATGTGTTATCACACTTTGTTGATAAAGATCACAGTATCTGCTTACCTGGATTGTTCTTGATGGTATGTAAAGATTTCAGAAGCACCACTGCATTCGATACAACAGCGTACAGACATTAATATGGAGTAGGTGGAGTAAATCCAGTACAGTCATCCTGCTGTGTACCATGACACTTTCATTGCAGGATCTGTTCTAAGGGCATTCAGAGCAACAGAATTACATAGTAGGGTCAGCTAAGTAGCAGATCCATACAGCTGTGCTAGCAGCTCTCAAAAGAGCATATAGTCATGTCTGACACATATGATAAAAGCCATTCCAACCAAGTTTTTTTTTTTTTTTTGCTCTCATTCTCAGTGAGCACACGTGTGTGCATGCGTTTTGGACATTGACCCACAAAATGTATGTCAGCATTAAAGCCACCTGGGGTCCTATTTTGACAGCTCTGGTCTTCCAGAAAATGGCATGGCTTATAGCCTGTGACTAACCACATACTCACAAGTTGCCCTCAACTTCCAGTGTTTCCACAACCCGACGGAGAAGCTTTAACCAGCACCCACAATTAAAACCAGTGACTGGTCTCTGTGGGTGTGGCATTTGGGAACCTTTTCGGGAATGACTGAGTTACCCCTCTGAACAAGGGAGCATGACTGTCTCTGTGGCCAGAATGGACTCATCATGGGTTTTGGGTTCTATTTTCACAACGTGACAACACATTTTGTGGGAAATGAAGTTAAAAAAAGAAGCGTGTTTGCATAAATATCAGAAGTATAAACTCGTAATGAAAGTTTATCAGTTGATAAAATGGGATTTTGTAACACTGGAAAGCATGGCAGAGGTTTGGAACATCTCCCCCATTGTATGTGTTTCAGAAACAATGAAAGACAGAAAGTTATATCAATCAATTAACTCCTTGTCAGTTTCCTCTGATTCAAGGAGACCATGACAAGGACTTTGACTGCATTTGAGGAGGACCTGTTGTCTGCCATTAAAGTTCTGGAAAAAAATAACCAGTAGGTTTTCCATTGCCATCTTGTTGAAACTTTGGACTTGTAAATCTGTACATTGGCTATTTGTCCTTCGCTGGCATTTTCTCCACACCCCATACAAATAATCATTTTTAGATGTTTGGATTATTTCCATAGTCATGATAACTGTCAACCGTTCCCCAACTTATAATGTCCAAGCACAAGCACGCAACACAATAAAGGTACATAAGTTTGATTTTAACCGAAGAAAAACTATAGCTGGTGTTGCACCAGCAACGATCAATATTGTACAATGAATTTTATAAAAAGCTTGTCAGTACATGAGGGGGCTTTGACAGGTATGGGGGACTCCAGTACAAAAGTAAATTTATTATCAAACTGTACATTGCATAGCCAAGCACAGCCACTGAAGCTGGAGAACACTTCTGGTATGGAGGACATTGGATGGCTTGGAAGGAACATTCCCTAAACCAAGCTAGTCTGAGAGACTCCAATGGAGATGGATCAGAATTTTCTAGTTCTGGAGACTTTTGGATTGGTGGGGTGGGGATGGCAGGAGCTTGTCCTTCTTTCTGCCTCTGCCCCTCACTGACAACTCCCCATCTGAATGGCTGGAAGGTGCATTCCCCAGTAACCCTGTGCAGACCTGTTCATTTCCTCTCCTGACGTCTGCCGTTGGTGGCTTTCCGCTCGCCGTAGCTACGTGTGCCTTTTTGCTACCGCTTCAGAACTCGCCTGCCGTTGGAGGGTTCATGACAGTGCATTCCATGACACGTCTGCACCTGCACAAATCGTCCAAGTGCAAGCGTGTACAACCATTCAAAATGCAGGGAAAAAACCTTTGTAATAAGTTTAGATACAGAAAAGCACATTGCTGTTGAATCAACACTGCTTCTTTTAATGGGTAGTACAGAGTAATGAGGGAATATTAGTTTCTGAGGGGCTGTTCAGCTCCCTGCACTACATATACATACTTCATCCACTACTGTGTGTGTGTGTGTGTGTGTGTGTGTGTGTGTGTGTGTGTGTGTGTGTGTGTAAAAACCAGTTCAGATTTAAATGCTAACAGTGGAAGTTAACTAATAGCCAGACATAAGGTTAAGGCTTAAATGATGACAACCTTGTTGAGTTAACTATTGGAAATCTAGCATCCAGTGTTCAGTATGACCAGAGATAGGATCTACCAAAGGAAAAAGTCTCCCCAGATGATCTCCACAGCAACTTGTCCCATGACAGACCTGAAGTTTTAGAAGACAAATGGGAACTATGATCAATCACAGCCTAAATCTAGAAGACCCGTAATACAGCCAAAATCCTACTTTGTGGCACATGCCATAGTAAAAATTACTATAGTTTTCCCTTGAGGCAAGTGTGGCTTGCTGTGCGGTCAGATCAAACACTGTCATACAGCAGAATATCCTGCAGCACAATGAAACAACCTCAACTAACCAACTTCCTTGATTTAATGGTGCTACTCATTGACCACAGTAGACCATCTACAGTTTGGTAAATTACAAAAAAAAAAAAAAAACCCTCACTGCAACTCTATAGGTTTTACTCATTGTTTTCAATGGACTTTTTTTCAAAGTCTTACCTTGACATGGTCTTGCCTTGGCTGACAGATACTGATACAAACAGATGCTGTGGTTCAAACCACCATAGGGACCTTTTTTTAAATAAATAAGGAACTGTCACCCCGAATATGTTACATCTGCTAACATATAAGAACTATACAGTAAACGAGACTAAATTATGGCTCGTAACTACATGAAAAGATAAAATCTACCCACCATAGAGTTGGCTGGGACGAGTACAACCGGCCTCCCCTCCCGAGCTTGATCCGTTTTTAATGAACCCGCATGTGAGGCAACAGCCGCCAAGCTGAAGTAACACACTTCTGAACGCAGGAGTCCACTAAGATCTAATTAGCTTTTCTATTATTACTGACGTGACTGAGGATGTGGCAAAACACACGGGGGGGGGGGGGGGGGGGGGAATTTGGAGGGTTTTTTTTTTT
>UFQX01000396.1:0-51280 GCA_900497675.1 Arapaima gigas | reverse complement strand
GGGGGGGGGGGGGGGGGGGGGTCTGATTTAGAAGGTTTTTTTTTTTTTTTTTACTGGTTTGGAAAAAGAATGTGGGGAAATTCCAGACTTGCGAGGGAATTATTCTGTGGTTTCTGGTAAATATACATATATTACACAGTAAGGCACAGGGTAAAGTACACCTAGTGTAAATGTCGTAACAAATGCCATCTGAGAACACTTAAAATTTATTTAAATGATGAGGGGGGGGATTGTAGATGTTTTTCCAACTCGGCCTCCCATACCAACTGAATGTGTAATGAAGTGGACACCAAAGCGTGTTAACACTGACAGTGCGGCAGCAGTGGACCTAGAGGCAGCATCTGGAGTGACACAACTGGATTCCAGCCTCCAGCTCAGTAATAAGGTCAGGAGTACCACTGCTATCTTGGGTGGATGTTGAACGCTTGTTCATTTCCTGCCTCAGGGAGGGAAGTTTTGCGGTGGGAGAGAGGGCTTTAGCAGACCTGGCAGCCACTCTCAGGGGATCGCGGTCCACGAGTCGGCCAAGCTGTCACACAAGAGAATGCTGTTAAAGTTGCCGGCTCTTTCCATCGGCCTTTTAATTAGGAGGCTAGTCATCACCTCGTCTACCAAGCTAGAACGTTGGACTGCATCTGCATCAGGTCAACCTAGGACAGAAATATGGCCCATAGGTCACCGAGGTGTTCACAATACATGCTCACTTCTAATCGGTAACAGGTGATCATTTGTAAGTTTTGTAAAACTGGTGGAAAGACACTCCTTGGCAAAATGGAAAAGCCTTCTAACTTATTGAGAAATAAATCAGTTCATGATCTATGATGATAGTGTACATAGACAGCATCAATATGCATCAAACTCTTAAAGATGGCTTTGGAAAACAGCAGGCATGAGTTTGAATTACGGCAGATGTTCTTCAGAAGTTATCAAAGACTAGGCTGATGTTTTCTAGGTTAAGTATATCCTCAGCTGACACAGAATATTACTGTCAACTAAAAGACACAAAACAGCATGTGCACGTTATCCCACATCAGCTGAAGAGAAAATGAAGTTTGAATAAACAGACCCAGTTTTACGACACATTGCATACATTTTTGGTTCAGGCTGTAACCTTCCCTAGAAAGCTTCTGGCAGCAGGGGTGTCTATGGCGCTCTCACGCAAGGACCCAGCGCATGATGCTGAACCCAGAGGGGGTCTGTAGGGTGTGTCCATGCCTCCTCCCTTGTGTCATACAAAAACCTCTACAACTACATGGACGCCAAGTCTAGCAGCACCGGAAACACCAGTGGTCATCGCACAGGTACTAGGTAGGGCCAAGCAAGCAGAACATTAATCACCAATCACTTGTCAGGTTCCTCCCTAAGCTGCGTCATTACAGGTGGGAAGTGTCGCAACTTCTCTTATGCAACCCAAAGAAGTCAACTGTCAATGAACAAAGTTTTTCCCATTTCTGGACACTACACATTTCAGAGACGTCTTCCCAGAAAATAAAATATATAAATATAACTACTTGGATGCTGGTTCAGAGTGTGACTACTTGGATGGCTACATGGATGATGGGTCAGAGCGGACATGGCGTGTCAGAGAGAGCTATTCGTTGTACCTCCTTGCCGTTGGCTGGTGTCTCCAGCGGAACTGCGAGAGCTTCCCTGGCACTGTGATTAAGCACGACCTCACCTGCTGCGGTTTTCAGAGAACAAAGAGAGCACAAGCAAGGCAGAGGAAGAAAAAGGTCACGCTTCTGGAATCTGCGTGATCTCAGCCAAAAACGTACCGTGGCAGATCAGCTTCTGCAATTATTTCTCATGCCATTCACTGTCTGCTAAAGCAGCCGCACGTACACTTTGCGTTGCTCAAAACAAGAAAAGGACACGCAAAGCATATACTTATACTGCATGTTTTATATATGTATATATTCAACGGTATATATTATTAATGTATTCTGAAATAGCTCCATTGGATTGAGGGTAACCTGTGGATACCTGGTAAGCTGTAACCTGGTTGGCTAGAACAAGAGTCACGCTTGTCTCCAATACAGAAAGCGCACATGACTCTGGGTTGCAGACCCCCCTTGAACGGCTTGAAACAATCCAGCGCATCGTTTCCCCTCATTCATTACCTCAAATGCAATTACATCCTTGCCAGAGGCTACTAATTGTATAATTGGAAAATGAATCATTAGAAACACGGCTTTGCCAGTTGATACCCTCGCTGATTTATGCCTCGACTCTTCAGCATAAAGAATGATTGTCGCATACAGCCTGCAACTCGGTTATTTCTTTTCAACGCTTACCAATAAAATCACGTAAATGCTTTACGATACTCTAAACACGCTTAATAGAACATCTCAGACATTCGATATCGACAGTGATAGCCTTTGTCTCCTACTTTAGCTGCTTTCAACTCACTTTTGTGGTGCCACGCAAATTCAGTGGAACTGGAATCCATCTGAAACAAATTTACAGCGACTTTGTACAAAAAGGCATATTTTGCTGTCGAGCAGGTTTGTGGACCTCGCTGGCATGTGCTTATCAGATATTTCAGGCCAAAGTCTGGATGATATTGACACATTTTTACTACTTCCTGCTCCAGTTTACTTTAAGCACTGATCTTGTGGTGCATTTCACTGACCGGGGGTTGGTCTGGTTTTTGCCGACACACGGTCCTTACTGGGGTTTACCAGCAAAGCTGACTACCAATCCGTGCAAGGGAACTCTGGGATTTAATCCTTTCTTCCTGTAAAACAGACCCCTACTTACTCGCCCTTAATACTGGCGGGCAGGTACAAGTCTGCTGTGCAATCCATGTCCTCAGGTGTGGCAGAGACATTGGAGAAAAGACAGAACCGGACAGAGACAAGCGAGTTGCAGCAGCCAAATGAAACAATGAATGTGGAATCCAAAGTTGAAGCAGGAAGGGGTGTGGAACAGCCCCCTCCCCGCCCGCAGATACTACACTCTGTCTCATTGTTCTGTAGAAGTTGGGGGGTGGAATAGGTGCATAAGCTGAGAAAGCCACCACCAGTCCACCTCTGTCCAGCTGTGGGAAAGCTATACATGTAAAGCTGGCCTTCAGGAAGTCACAGAGCTTAATTTAGACACTGTTTCCAAAACATCCCTATTTATACATTTACATATATGGGAAAATGAAAGCAATGTATAGAGAAATACATTTCACATCAAGCAAAGTTTGACCAATATCTTAATTTGGAGTGGAAATACAGAAGTGATTATGATACATGAACTCGCATCATATCATCTATCTGGTAGGAGACTAGGAAAGAAAGGAGTTCAGAAGATACATTTTGCAACCATTCTTAAATGTTGAAGCTCAGCAGCTTTTAGAAACAGAGGGAGCTCGCTCCTCTACACCAAAGCCAAAAGTGAGAACCTATTGGCTTTTGGGCCTTTTGTGCATGAGACCCCCCCCCAGTTGACCAGAGGTTGAGGAACATAGCACTCTTGCAGGGGATTGCAGGTTGATCAGGATCTGCAGGTATCAAGATGCAAATCCTTTGACCAACTTGATCCAGTTTTGAAGTTGATATGGGCAGCTACAGGAAGCCAGTAAAGACAGATGAGGAGGGGAGACACATGGGAATGCTTTGGAAAGTCAATCATAACTTTCACTGAGGCATTCGGCTAGAGAGATTTGGTGATGGAGGCTGGAAGACAAGACAGGAAGGAGTTGCAGTAGTCCATGGAAACTAAACCAATTTACATTTTGTTACTAGGGTGAAAAGAATTGGTTTCATCATACTGTCAATCAGCTATTCTCTACAGGATTATGTTGTAAAAGTTATGGATGTATGTATACAATCTTACCACTTTGTTATTTATTAATTGATTTATCTGACACGTTTCTCCCAAGTGATTTTTTTAGGTTGGTATACTGTTTTTACTGTATCATTACAGCATCCCAGTCCCTTCAAGGTGATGCTCTAATCAATACACAACCTGTTATGCCTTCTGGAACCAGTTCCCATCTGACCAGGATTCATAATACAGTCTAACTGAAACAGACAAGTAGGAAAGTCTCGAAGCAATGGTTCTTGTAGGCACTGTGATACAGCAGATGTCCTGTTTTCTGTCACCCATTCCTTCTCATCCATCTGAAGACGTTTTGCAGTGTGACTTTGGAATTCCGCCTGCGGAATCTTGGCCGTAGTACAACACTCTTGCAGCACCGTGGCAAGATTGTCACTGCAATGCAACTTAATGTTGAGATGGCAGCAGCGACGTATCAGAAGGAACCCGCTTGGGAGAGAACGTTCTTGTGCAGACTAACTCCATGCAGAGCAAGCCCTTTGTGATGCTAATCCTCTGGTTGGCTTTCTTTTCAAAGCTCCCAATCCTTTACTATTTTGAGGAAAAGCCGGAAGAATGTCAGCCATCAAGTGTATTCTTTGCTGTTGCAAAAAATGGCTTTTGTTTTTGACCGAACTTTAATTAGCTTCCTATGGACAGTTTGTACAACCAAAGGCCCCCAGTGACTGCAGGTCCATCAGTTATGCAAGGCCACATAATGCAGTGCATAGGTCTGCTGTCTCTTTCTTCTTTTGCACATGGAGAATTTGCATCAGAGAGATTTCAGAAGGGACCTATTAATTCTTATATTAGTCTCCCCTGCACTGCCAAAAGCACTGCCAAACCCTGGTTACACATCTCACTCCCCACCTCTACTCCAGATAGTGACCATTTTCCACATGGCATTCTGCCCACTCCTAGCCCTATCTGCCCTGTAGCCTCCAACCCCCTCCCCCCACCACAGTTTTTCTTCCCAGCGGCGGAATGACACTTCGACAACCGTGAGAATGGTGGGGTTACTCAGGAATCCACCTCCAGCTGGCATTCTATCTGGAACCTGTCAGGAGGAGTAAGCGCTCGCTGCCAGTATGCTGCCGCCATTCGCTTAAATTGTGTCATAAGCATTGCATTTTCCTGCAACAGCTTTAAATAGCTTTAATAAATATTTCTTTCTTTGTTTCTCCTTTTCCTATTAAGATTTTGTGATCTGTGCAAAACCTTTTACTTATTTTGCATGAAAAGATGTAATAATTCAATAGAAACACTTAATGCTGGAGGTAGCTGCTGACCCTGATCCCACACACTGGTTCCTACCTCACATTTAGTTGAGGCACTCAAGGACTAAAAGATATCTTCTTTGTTTATATGTATACAGTATATATTGCTCACTGTATAAACAGCGTACCTACCCTGAAATTGCTCCAATAAAAAAAAATAATTAGCTTAGCATAGTAAATTGCTTTGGACAAAAGTTTGAGCTAAAGAAATAAATGCAAATGCAAGCAAGAAAAAAAAAACAACAACATTTACAGTAACACTGTTAACAGGGCTTTGCATCTGCTTTACTCCTTTCTTGCCAGGCAGTTTGTGGACAGTTCCTTCCTGGAAGTTTCTGTGGTCTCTATCCTGCATTCCTGCCGTTGCACGATGGAAACGGCTTGGACTGAGTGGCCAAATACACGTGACTGGACCGAAGCAAGATGCTGACACTAGTGTGATCAGTACACCGACAGACACTCTTATACAAGATGTACTGCTGCTTTGGAGTCAGTGCAGCTGCCTCTGATCTTCACGTCAACTGACTGGGATTGATGAAAAACACAAGTCACTGTGTTTATTTCCACAGATATCGCCTTTGTAGTGGAATCTAGCAGGCCATGTCCTGATTCCACTAAAACTGGGTGCAAGCCGAGCTTACTTGTATGTACGATTTTCCTCAAAACAGCTGGCAGGAGCAATGGGATCGCTTGCTCCACCACCCACCCTGGGTTCAACAATCCCTTGCAACAGGTTCCTTGACATGTGCAGTCTGTGCAGACGCTTGTTTCCTGTGTGGTTTTGTCTCACTAGACCTCTCTGCGATAAGTCTTCCACAGCCTCGTGGCTGGAACGTGCTGGAAAGGGTGCAGTGCACACACGAGTGGCCGGAACACCCTCTCTTGCTCTGGTTCAAGTGGCTGTTCTGAACCTCCTGGCACATCACTGAATATGGAGAAGGGAATCCCTTTGATAAACCAACCACTGTTCTACCTTCCCACAAAAAATGTGGCACTTTAACCATCTTTAGACAAGTGCAGAGGTATGGACTCCCCACGACATTATATAGTATTTGCTTTCCCCCTGACCTCATGGCTCTTCAAACCAGTCAGAGAAACGAGAACATGACGTGGATTTGTTTTAATTTATATTTGGCAAAATGATTCATTTGTTCTGCTCTGGTAGCGCATAATGGTTTTCAGATCAGACAGATTAGATCTCCATTTATACCTCATGTTATATCAAACAAAGAAAGAAGCTTTTCTTATTTTATACCTAGCAGCTGTTGTGCACAATATGTTTTAATTTCCTCTATGGTATTTTCTATCCAGATTACTTCTGAGGCCAGTGAACATGAGCTTATTTCAAAGAGAAGGTTATCCAGTTATCCAGGTGAAATAATAGTTTTATCATTTACAATATAACAAGTGGGAGTGATTTTCATCAGCACTCGATGAGACAACATAGCACAACCGAATAGTGTGCAGATCTTAACGGCCATTTGCTGGGGACCCCTTATGTTCTATTTGGTCCATGTCAGTCTACGCAAGAACACACGCGATTCATACTTCCTGCATTAATCGGTAGCGCTCATCTCCCTCTGACGTAAATCATTATTTGCGATTGTTTCCTAATAATGTTAAGATGACGTCCATCGTCTATCTTTAGATCACCTTTCTTTAGGTCATTACAAGCTTAAATACTGAGGACAGGAACAAGTTACTGAGACTGATCAACACCCACTGATTTCTGCAAGGTGTAAGCAGGCAAAAGGAGTGGTGTCTTCCTGGAGCAAGGTCTTCTGTATTGCTGGATCGAAACCCCCGGGCTTGCTTAGAAAACTTCATCTCCTTGGTGTGGAATTTTACTGGCCGGTGCCACATGGGCCACGCCTCCTTGTGGACCGCCACTGTGGCTAGACAGTCTGTCCAGTCAGATGGGTCTTTCCCACTTTCCGAGGCAACATCGGGGGAGACACACACACACACGCATGCACGAATGCACACGCACACACACACACGCACGCACGAATGCACACGCACACACACACACGCACACACGAATGCACACACACACACACACACACACACACACACACACACCAGCCCCCTCAAATGCCTCACCTTACTCTCATCCCACAGGAAGGGCTACAGGACAGGCAGGCAGTGAGAGGGGGGCTGTCATCCACAGAGATCTTCCCTTCCCTCAACTTCCCTTCCCCTCCCTGCACAAATGCAGTCTGACCACACCGTCACTGGGGGAATTAAGAGAGGCCACAGAACAGGGTGGTGTGGAGGAGCAGCGGAGCTCAGCGAAGCACCCACACGTTTCACACACGGATCTGGTCATGGGACCACGGGATTCCCCCACCACCACACACACACACACACACACACACACACACACACACACACACACACACACACACACACACACACACACACCTCAGGATCCTGGTGACCCTGATCCCGCATACTGGTTAAATTAGTGAAGATCATTCCAACTAACCCTGCCTGGGGGGGCTGAGCCGGAAATACAAACAAATTATATTTCCCTGGATGCCTTTTCCTGTGAAAGAGTCCTGATGCTGGAGGTTGGAAAGTATCGATTCCCATCATGATGCCTGGCGGAGCTCCTCAGCGGGATGTTGATTTCACGGAGACCTTTGCACAAGATACAGATGTGGTCGGATTCCTCAGCAAATACACCCCCCCACTCCCACGCCCAAATGCTGTCACGCGGCCGTTTCGGGCGCAGTCCAAGAAACGTATGCTGTTAAAACACAGTCACTACAGCTAATCTATGTTAAAGATCTTTTTACCTCCCATTCTCACATCTGCAGACAAGTCGACCGATTACTTCGGGCAGTCTACGGAAACTTAGCTCGAGCCAATGACTCAGCACGCTGCAATTCCCACAATGCATACTTGAGCCAAAAGGGGTGAGTCTTATTCCCCAGCGCCAGCGACGTCCAAAGAAAACATATCCAACATACAGAGAATATCTCTAGTGCGCCTTGCTTCCTGTGGCTCATGTTAGTGATTTGATTTACACTTCCTATGAGCTCTTTTTACTCTTTGCAAAAAGTAAACACTGACAGCCAGTGAGAAGAGGGTTCCACGTGTATTCGCCTCCCATGTGTTCAACTCATCATTAATAGCAGCAAAGTATTGCCATTTAAACATCTACCATCATTCATTCAGAAGGAAAAAATGACTCAGTGATTTTTGCTCTTCTGACACTTTTCCTCTTTCTCCAGGACAAATGTCTGGATTGAATTAAATCAGTAGACAGTATAGTTACATCAGTTACACCAACTGTAGCCACAGCTGGCAGGAGAAAGATACTGCAGTTTTGACACCACAGCAGGTCTGTGTGGAAAGAAGTGCTAGTAAGCACTGAGACGTACATCATTCTGCTGACACTGACATCCAAAGGTAGGACCACCAGCCAGCTGCATTTTTCAGGATTGCAAAATGGTCACTTTTTAAACTTAAATTCATGATGCCTGGAATTTTACTTGGCTGTGCTGCTAAACTGCTCAGGACTGAAGTCATGTTTTGCTTATATGGGCTGCAGTATTATTATCAACAATACGAAAACAAAGTTCTGCCAACAGTGGTTAGATCACTGGGAGGCAAGGTGCTGCTGGTTAGTGGTTTTACAGCAGAGGCACCAACTGATGAGTCTGAGCAGAGACTGAACTGTCACAGCCTGTAGGACACCAGAGAAGCAAACCCAAAGCAGTGTAAGAGCACATCTGGGGGCTTCTTGAAACCAGAGCAAACACTCCTGTGTATTTCAGCAGCTGGTCCATTTGCAGAGTAACCTTGCTTTCATGACACTGATAAATTACCTGCACTGCAAGTATATTATGAAAGACAAGCAAACATAAAAGGTGCAAAGAGAAGGTTTATCCCCTCCACCTGTAAGCCCTTCAAGAACTTTCTAAGTTTCTTATCGATTAATATTCAAAGTGTTATACTGTGTGCCCAGCCAAAATTGTTGTTACATAACAAATGGGATGTCATTCTTACTTCTGAAATATGGTTATTAAACAAGATATAAGATAAACTGAATGTCTCCTTCACAGGAACAAACAAAGACTAAGACATTTACTATAAATGACTGGAACATCAGCTGTTTGCCTTGGCGTGAAATTTACAAGTGGTAACGATTACGCGTAAGGTGCATTTCAACTGTGAGACCCGATTTCTACAGACCATGGGGTTTCTCCACTTTAAGGACCAGATCCATGAAGCATCTGCTAAATTGTAACTGCATTACAACATCTACAATGAACCCACACTGGGCCACTTCCAAATAACATCATAAGAATTAGAAAATGAGAAGAGGGACAACATAGGAAAGTTGGAGCTCTGTTTACATGGTTTTGAAGGTCTAATGGTCGATAGCTTTCTCACCCCTCCCCCAAAACTCCAGCTGCTGTGGTGTGGACAATGTGCCAAAGATTGGATAAACAAAAAAATAACTTTTTTTTTCCCCCCTCGACTATGGTTATAATAGCACATTTGTCCCGGATTGTTGTTGCAACAAACAGATCCAAGAAAATTAAGAAATGCATTCTCAGCATTCCAGTGGGATGAACTTATTGTTTTTCTCCTTATTTACGTAAGCAATGCACTACCATCCAGCTGTCTGTGTAACCAAAGTCTTCAGATGGGCAATAATGATGTCATATGACAAAAATGACACCTGGTGTGTCCCCTAGCAACAATAAAAAAGTTGGATTCACTGCTGTGCTCTCCATTCACGTCATACATACAAAGCAGGTGTGAAGTGGTGACTTCAGCGCTGTGTTGATGCAGACGCATGACTGGTTGTCCGCAGCCTCTTCTAACAGGGGAGGGCGATGCTTATTGGGGCATGAGAGGGAGGAAGGAGACTACATAGGAAAGCAGGACAGATGGATGCATAGATGGCGAGAGATGTGATGCAGTGAAGATGACAACTGAGTTCCAGAGGTGCTGCACTGTTTCTACATGGAATAAATCACTGTAAAACAAGTGAAATCAAGAACAAAGAAAGGATAAACAGTCCTCAGATAGAGATTAACAGAGGGGTGTAAGAGAGACTGGCTATTTAAATAGGCGTCACCAATTCCAGGAAGCAGTGCTGGGGGTTGCTGGGGTGGCAGGGCTGCAGCTGCTTTCATGGAGTGTCGACTGCTTCTGAGGGGGCCACTGCACAAACCATTCGCCTAAGGCACAGAAGAATGACCACCTGTGCTCTTTATAACTTTCCCTCTGTACCTCATCCATGGGAGAGAGGGCTTGGAAGCAAGAAAGCAAGGGCAGATGGGACAGGGTCACTGCCCAACAGACTTGGAGCTCCGAGTTGTACACCAGAGTCATGGTGCTCCGATTACAGGGGAAAGGCAACAGCTTCCTAGAATCCCAACATCCAGCAGAGCCACACTTTTATATCCTCAACTTTCTTTGCAACAGCTGAAAGACTGATAGCTAAAGCTCCTTAAACTAGTACACCCCACAAAGCTGTGTGTCCTCTTTTTCCCACGATCAGTCATTACCCCAGGCCTGGGGGACCAAAAGAAGCTTTTCCAGGTGTACAGTGAATCAACAGTCCTGTGTGTCCACGGATGACTTTGCCTTCAAAAATGTATGCAGAGTACTCAGACATGGGCCAACATGTATGGATCATAGTGTCACTGAATTAGATAACTGGATAATGGAAAATAATGGATGAATGGATGGTGCATTATATTTATTGCTGTGGTCGACCAGGTAGCGCAGCGATTAGAGTTGCCACCTTAGGCTCAAGTTCTTATCCAACCCTCATTGGTGTAGTACCATTCAGCGAGGCACTTACCCCAAAATGCTCCAGTAAAAATTACTCAAAAATTCAGCTAAATGAATGGAAAACTAAACTAAACTATTTATCTAATGCTTTTTCTCCAAAGTAAATTCTAGTGTTAGGTTTCTACACCAAAACTACTTACAATGATTTACCCATTTATATAGCTGGGTGAGGTTTTACTGGTGTACTTGAGGCTAAATAACTTGACTGTGTGGATTAGGAGGTGGGACTCAAACCTGAGTGTTTCAAGTGGAAGGTGATGTAGCCATCACTGCACTGCCAGCTGGCTCTGTGGCACAAAGCTATTCACTATTGAGAACAATTGTACCAATTCCACAATTTGGTGATTGGTTTTATTAAGACAGAAAGCTAAAAAAACTAGCAGTGTGGTTGCATTTTGGTATATTAGTCCAGGGTTGGATCTATAAAGTATCCAGTGCAGGACTTATAAGGAAATATCAAACAGGGGTTGAGTATGACGGTGACAACTGTCAACCGACTCCACCGAGAGCCTTCCAACCATTTCTTAGAAGCCATTTCTTTAGAACTCGCACTTTAAAGCCTCCACGTGAATATAAATCACCGTGACAGAACCGGTGACTCTGGTTCGGCACAAGCAGCCAGCGTTGAGTTTGTTATCTCAGCGGGCGACTTCATCGCATTCCTCCCCTTTCAGGCCTCACACAGCCCTGAGTGTTCCGGAATGGCTGCCCATTGCTCCTCTCAAAGCTTACGAACTTATTCTCATCTTTGGTTATTATTTAATAAGGGAGATTAAAGCACTAATGGGCAAATCAATGCTCATCAGGATCTCTAATTTAATATGGTACAGTTACCGAACGGGATATTCGCTGTCTCCATAGTGACAACTGGGCTGCACCTTATAAACAAAAGGAAAGCATTTTTTTCCCATTGAATAAATATTTCTTTAGACATTGCTGCATTTCAAAAAAAGTCTTATTTTATAACAGTAAAGAGAAACAAAATAATCGGGGTATCTGATGATGGAAAATAAGACCTCAGTCTGTAATAAAATTTAGAGCTGTTTATCACTGATCTCCACTAGTCTGGGGCCATATTTTAATTCCAAAACTATGAGAACTATAAACTGGCGTACATGTAGTTTGGAAGATTATGGTGGATTATTTTAGATTAAGTATCATATATTGTATAGCACTGCTGCAAAGACACACAGTGGTGCTAGAAAGTTTATGTAACTTGGCCATCTATGTTGTAAAATAAGACATAAAATGTTGGATAATTTGGATCAAAACATGAACGAAAAAGTACAACATCTTATATGTTGTCCATTTTATTGGGATTACTTTATTTTTATGATTTAGATGAAGGCTTGATTACATTTTACGCCAGATTTCTAAAGAAAATCAGAAAATTGCAAAGGTTCCCCAAACTTTCTAGGACCACTGTGCACTGCTTTTTGACACCATCATTTTCAGGGACTTTAGCCTTTTACCTGAAGTCATTTTTCTTGTGCCTTTAACCACTGCATCACAGGAATGACATCAAAGCAAAAATGTAAAGGCAGTGAATAAAACAAAAAAATCGAGATGTTAACAGCAGGAACACGACATTAACCTTGCTTTTTGTTCCAGGCCTTTGACAGGAACCAAACTATGTAGCCGCTTCTGGAATGCTTTGAATGATGCACATTTTTACAGACCAGAAATACCAGAATTTCTTATTATACTATGTGTGATTTTGAAACGCCACAATGTATGCAACCAGAAAAAAACTGCTTTGATATGAATTAATTGCAAGTTTATAAAAATGTTCAAATATATGACAATATCAGTGTTGCATACTGAATACAAAACTACTAAATAATGCAAAGGCAGTCAATTCTGCATAGAGTTATAGAATCTATATATCAGTATAACAGACTCTAATGTAATAATAGTCACTAATCAATTTAATAACCTGCAGGAAGTCTGTCAACTAATTGATATTAACTGATATTGGTACTTCTCATTTCCATGTTACATACTGGTGTGTCCAGTAAAGGAAAGGTGTATTGTAAACAAGCCCGAAAAACCCTAAGTTACGCAGATGTGATCTTTGCCAGAATAGCAGTTTTGGTAAAGACAACTGGGCCTAAAGCCTTGATGCTTTTCAAAATATTATGCTGAAAGAAAAGGTCAGGGGTTGAACATCCGAGAGTTTCCGAAATCTCTGCAGCTTTATAATTAATAGGTTGAACGATTTATTGCGTGTTATACGAAAAGAGTTTGTTACCCATGACTTGAAAAATAAAATATCTATGCAATGGTTCCCAAACATGCTGGAGACATTTAGGGGATGAAGGGATTGAGAAGCTCCCCTCCTTGAAACCAACTAGACTGACGTGCCCATTCCCGTTCCATTATCACAACATCGACCAAGCCAAGCAGCCCTTTGGAAACTTGTGTGATGCTCCAGCTATCTATTCATTCTGGGGAGGGGTAATAAAATCACTCCAAGGTTCCGGCTCAGTGAGCATGTGCAAGCGCAATATCCAGTGCGCGACAGGTCCGAGCCCTGAGCTGGTCGTGATGTTACTGAGAAGAACAGGAAGAGCACCCGTGTGTACACTCATTGAAAGTTTATTCATCATTCATTACGCATCAGCAGTTTCTTCAAAGTGTCGGCCCATCACACATTACACCTGCACCACCTTGACCGGAAAGTGCTAAAATAAAGCTGTTGCTAAAATGTGAGCGTGGGGTACATGCTGTTAAATAATACCGAAAGCTCACGTGATTTGATCTTTGTTGCTTGCTCAGTTACAGGCAAAGTTAATTCCCCAAACCAGCACCTTTGCCACTGCAAAAGTCTGCAAGGTGCCACATGGGTGCCCTGTGCTACGCTCTCACAACGCAGCCAGAACGTGTCAGTACTTCAAGAAGGTGATGTTTAAGCTGCAAAAGCTTGAAAGTTCATTCAGGTCACACAATGAGCTAACCCCTAGGCCGCACCACCAGGCCACACCCTTCAGTGTGAAGAGATTTTGAACACTCAGACAAGAAGCTCTACATTCCATATGAATTGTATGCATGTTTGCATCAAGGCAGAGCAAAGAATTCACACATATAGCAAAATGGAAAAGTTGTATAATAGCAAATAAATTAAAGAAATATTTAAAAATATATTACTGACAACAGCTAAGGGAAAGTTAGGATCTGGGCTATCCATTGATGTGAAGTAGAGCAACTGCTGGGTAGACTGTGGGTTCCTAAGATATGTGCCATTTATCACTTTCTGGATAAGCAAAAAAAAAAAAATAATTGTACAGGATATGAACTCGAAAATAAATTCCTAAAAGGCTCCTCTGTTCTTTTCCTTCCTAGCAGGCCACCGAGGCCCTTTCGGAAGATGGTGATCTTGCAAAATTCAAGGTCAGAAATTTGTAGATGCAGTTGAAATAAATCACGGGTGATGGCGCCATTGAAAAGTCATTGTCTATCGAACACAAAGACACACCCCTCACTCTTGGACCACATCCGGCCCGTTTCCAACGACGACGGGTGACTGAAATCGACGGAATGCCATTTCCTGCTCAGGGGGAGGGGGAGAGTTGCTTGATTTCTCCCAGTTTTCTGCTAATCCCCCTGGTGCACGGCAGTAAGCCAGGTGATGCAAGGCATCCACCATGTGGGGAAATTCCATGTAGAACTTGAGTTGTATACTTGCCATATCTCTCCAAGGATGCAGAAAGAGAATTGAGAAAGATCATGCCTGTTGAATTTGTTTAAATCCTGAACAAATAAAGTCTTAAAAGGACTTTATATGTAGCTCCTTGACTGACTGAAAAGAACAAAAAATAAGTCTTAGATACCTTCTGATCTACTCTACTGTTCATGCTTTATATATGTGTTAGTACTGATTTTGTTTAAGTCGGGGGGGGTCATCTAAAAGGCAAGATAATGCCCTGGTACATGTTTCTAGGCTGGCAATTTTGGACAGCACCAAAGTGCACCAAAAAAAAGCAAAAACAGCCATGGCTTCCTGTTTGCCCTGCACTAACTTCCAGACACCTGCACCCCCACAGACGCACATGGATGGGCAATCTAAACAAACACGTGAGCTTTAAAACAAGACGGAGACAGGAAATAAGGGACGCTGGGATTTACAGAAAAGAAATCCATCTTGTTCATACAAATAGGATTATAGTTTCCTTTTGTTGTCAGTACCAGGGGGTGTTTGAACTTTGGAAAAAAAAAAAAACTCCTACAACACAGCAATGAAGGCAGGGAATAATAAACAAAGAACAAGGTTCAAAAAGTTTTTCCAAGACCTGATGGACATTGCAACTCATTTTATCAGACTGTGATGAAATAATGACGATTACTGCCACTGTATGGATTCTAAAAAAAGTAGTTACAGTCAGTGCATAAGAAGGAATATTGCTTCCTGGGGTGAACGTCAGGGCTGTCCTTGGATTTAAGTCGGGTCAGAGAGGGGGTTTCTGGAACACCCTTCTACCCCAGTGATCTGGTTTCAATGTGTTTCCCCAGATCTGTGACTCAGAACGTCCCTATACACTTTGGAGAGCAAGAAATGCATGTCTCAGGTTCAGGGATCCCCTGGGCTAGGGGTTTGGCCCACATTTCACCTTAGGAACTCAGCATATACGCAGGCCTTCCTTTAAACTTTTAGCTTGTATTTGCATTTCACTTCAGAAGGAAACTAGCCCAAACTTCACTGCGAGAAGCAGAAAACACAAAGAACAAAAACAATGTAATGGTGCGATGGTTCTTGGAGGGTCTGGCTGTCTGATAGAATGTTGGATGCTCTTGGAAAGGTAGAATCAGACTTTAAAGAACAGTCCATAACTGACTCAGTCCACCATGGCCTTGCAGGCAGAACATGGAGTTTCTGTTTTCCCCCCTCACCACCCATGGCGATACATAACCAGACCAAACAAAATTACTTAGAATTAAAAAAAAAAAAAAATACATAAAATACATCCTTATCATGAAAGGATTAATAGTTAAAACAGTAACACCTCTGCATTCCATATTGCATCTAAGTAATAAAAAAGCTACCATTTTGTGCAAAGAAGTTTTAAACAATGAACACTGCAGTACTTCTTATTTAATGAAGAAAGCAAAAGATATTAAAGTGAAAACAAATGTTTACAGGTATGAATATTCAATGACACCGAAAAATAAGTGACTCAGGCGTGATTTTTGCAGACTTGAATTTTCAGTCCATGCCAAACTATTGTTTTCTATTTCTTAGGGCCATACACCGTAGACTATAAATCTAGAACCAAATAGCATTATGACTTGCAAAACATGCACAAAATGACGACAGTGAAAACAACAGGACAAAATAACAGTGCAGGATTGTGCTGATTCAGAAGGCAAAAAGCCATTGAGAAAGCATGCCAAGAAACCACCACCTTCCTTCTACCGTAAGATCATAAAAACTGCAGGTTGCCTTGCTGCCTGTGCCTGTATAAAAACACGCACCTACACACAAATACACACAACAGTTTCATCACACAAGAGCTGGAGATCAAACCTGTCATCATCCGAACTGGAAAACCAATTCAACTAGTTGAGGAGAACAAATTCTTAGGAATGATGAGATTCAACATCCAATTGATTGCCAGTCAAAGTGAACCATCAAAACTAAAAAAAGAGGGCTGGCAGAGATGCTATCTTCCTATTTTCATTCTCGGAAAAAGACAAAGTTGTCTTTGGGACGATTTATGCAAGAAATTCCACAGTGAGTCTTGCGTTGCTTGCATCTTGACATCTATTGAGCCCATTTGATAAATTATTTTAGAACTGACAAAAAAAAAAAAAAAAAAAAAACACACACACACACAAACATGCCATGTTCATTTTCCAAAGTTCTTGGAAACGTTGCACTCTTAGAAGACTTGCCAGGGCTTGCTGGGGGCTGGTTTTTATTTTTAAATGCAGTTTCTCACAGGCACACTCTACCCGAAACACTGGACTGTCACATGCAAGCGAAAGCGCACTGACAGAATAATTGAAAAGTACACAACAAGCCGAAGAGATCCTTCTCTACTGTGGAGATAGGCTGTGGGGGTTGGGGCTTTGTTACAACAGTAAGCCATGGTACTGAGCTACTGTCAAAGTCCAGTGCACACCAGGGGCAAAGGGTGATTTACACAGAACATGGAAGAACAAGCTAAAAACAAATTTCTCAAAAGGATAAAACAGTGATGTTTACAGCTGTGATGGGCATCTGCAGGATGATGAATTATTTAAACGGTACAGGTCTAGATTACAACACTCTTCGAGACCTGAGCTCTACCCCTTTTCCAAATGTCCCCACACAACTTGCCACTGTTGTAAACAGCAAAATGAGTTCAGTCATAACTGTAAGTTGAATAAGGTGGTTCACTGCCTGGCTGGAGCAGGAGCTTCCTGGAATTAATCTTTTAGGACAGTGAGGCAATAACCCCTAGTCAGCATGTAGGACAGTCAGTCATTGCATCTTAATTTCATGGTTTGGGATATAACCTTTGCAGCTTTGTAGAACCCGACTTGTTTCCACACTGAGAATGGGTTTGCCCCTCTATGATCACATTGCCTTATCCATAGTCAAACAGAGCTTTTATGTCATGATAGGCGGCTTCGTTGTTTGGGCCACCCTGACAGCAATGAGGCGCACTGCTATTCCAGAGGCTCCACGCTGGATAAACACTTCCATCGGCCCACAAGCAATCCACGAGCGTGAAGAGAACGTCTGCACAGGCATCCATCTTTCATCGATGGGAGAGGTTCATGTGTACAGAAGCAGTATTTCGCAATGAGATCCTCAATTCTTTTTTATTCTTTACCTCATAAAATCACACTGGTGGCAAAGACCATAGTGCACTGGTCCATTTCTGTTGTATAAATAAAGCAAGTTAGGGAAAGCAGTGCGATTTGGGTGGAATTTTCCCAGCAAAGCAGAATTGAACACATATCTAGTGTTTACAATTTTTCCATAAAATAATAACTCAAGACCACAGCAGACTCAAAACACAGAGATACCATCAGCGGATGTCCGTGTTGCAGTCCTATGGCATACGCACAATGAGCTGTTCTACACTCACATGCTCGGGTTACAAAGGGCCGTACATGGCAGTTACGATTTCCCGAAGCTTGGCAGCATAACACAACCAGTTACAAATGCACAGTAGCAGCACCAACAGGCAGTTCATAAATTTATGAAAACAACAGCAATAATACAAATAATAAAAATAAAAAAATGCATTTAAAAAAATACAGCAGAGAATCAATAACTAGAAAATATTTAGACTAAACTCCATTGCAGTGTACGTATGAATGTATGTATGTATGTCAGTACGTATATATGTATGTATGTACGTACGTATGACTGCAGCCACTTTATTTCATGAAAAAATGACAAACGATACGTGGTCCACATTACAAGCACCACCCAGGATGGTGGACCCTTTCCAACACATTTTGATGTGCACCATATGTGTAGTTTTATTTAGGTTTAATAAGTGTTTTGGTGCATTGTGCTACGTTTCCGTTATGTTATTTGTGGTTTAGTAACCGAGGTGGTTTGCGTATTTGCATATTTGCAATATTTAGTTGCCCACCCCTAGTAAGACTTTTTGTTGCGTTTAGTGTTCTTCAGTATGTTGGTGTGTTTTTGGGGCAAGAACTGACCATAATAAAAGGTACATATGTGTAGTTTGCATACAAAGTTCGAATTGCTAATTCTATATTTTAGAGAAACATTTGTAAACTGAAATGGCGTAACTAAACCAGATCTTTTTTTTTTTTTTTTTACAGTGAATTTTTGTAAAAACGAGAGATCATTGTATAGGCGTGTAACGCCCATTCAGCGGCGTGAAATGCCGTAAATGACATAATTCACTGCTACTTATGCAGATGTGAGTGAATTCCACAATTGCAAAGAGTTATTATTTTGTAAACATTGCTGTGTACAGCAGAGGGCCAGTTATTTGTGATGTTTTCAAAAACTGCATTCCCATAAGCTTGAGGACTTTTGCTGAGCAACGACATACTCTTGACATGCTGTGCTTTTCTCTCGTTCACTATGAAACACTAATATTATCTATTGCTCAGTGCATTTAGAGCAAGTGATTTTAAGCACAGGATACATGAGTTCTGTTAAAGTTATGGATGACAACAAAGATGACAGAGAGATTAACATAAAGGCTAACAGCCCTTCCTTCTGCAGGTCTCTTAACAATACCATTTCACGAAAGCTGAAACTTAGAGTCGGGGTGAGGCACAGATTAGGGTAGGGACATATTTTCCATCCATTTTTACGGAATTTTATAGCTACTCCTCCCTTTTTTGGTTCAAAACACCACTTTGAAATTGATTTCCAGGCTCCTGAGTACCACCAGCAGTACTTTCCAGTAGATCGTATCCTGATGGCTGAGGTGGGGGGGTACATGTGATGGGAGAGAAGATTAAATGGATCTTCCTTCAGGGCACTCATCCTACTGCACCAAGTCACGCACCTCTGTCACCTGAACCTGTCCAGCAGTACAGACTGGTTCCGTCAATGGCTGAGGTCCCGTGCGTAAAGCTGGCACAGAAGTAAAGTTGTAAACAATGCTCCTTATAAAAAAATAAAAAAGAACCAAAAAAATTGAAGGAAAAAAAAAACTGAGGCTACATTCTTTTACTTTTCATCTCAATAATTTTTTAATTTCACTTTCAACATTTTGGGAAAAAAAAAAAAAACAGCTGTAGAACTTAAACAGAATGTTTATTTAAGAGAAAACAAGACCCGGGCCCATAGACCCTTGATAAAATGGGACACCAGAAGCTGGTGTGGCTCGGGCAGAGGAAAGGTGCAACTTGCACTATCCAGTTAGGGCTCACATTTCAAAACGTCTGATTAAAGCTATATATATTACACAATTTCAAATTTTAAATGCCTGACAGCAATGAACCCACTTTCTCCTCAAAGATATGTAGTTAACCTTAAGAAACATTTGCCTTCAATAGGCGCAGAATTCCTCGCCACACTTTGCTTGGTCAATTGTACTTGAGGATCAAGTGTTTGGAATGGCATTCCCAGGTTACACAACAGTAAAATATTTCCCATTTCTGTCCTGTTTATTGTCAGAAAACCATTTTGTGGTCGATTTCCACTCATTCCATTAGATCAGATCAGTTTCAGTAATGACTCTTGACATGGTTCCAAATAGCAAAACATCAACACAATAGTCTCTTGTTCTCAATTTTTTAAAACCCTTGAGTAAGTGTCTACAGCAGGAAAGATAAATGCCATGGTTACTATCTGGAAGGACTTGGTACAAGTATGAAGGTAAGCACGTACGGGTTATTATTACGTATGCTCGTCTTCAGAGTATGTAAGGCAGCTTGTTTTCTTTGGTTAATCCTTCAGAATGGGTTTGAACAGAACACTGCAGGTGTTTTGCTTCTTGCCAAACACTTCAGTGATTTTTGGATCAGTGAACATCTTCTAGCAATGGAACAGTTTGGCCTGTTCGAAGTTTCAAAAATCCATTTGTCTCCACCCATGAACAAGCCTAGAGCGCTTTTTCATGCTGTTTTTGTTATCCGGGACATAAGTTTCTTTTTTTCCAAATGCCACAAGTGTGTTCACTTCAGTTACAGCTTTTACTTTGAATCAGAATTATTATACATTTATGACAGGATGCAGAGAGCATTGATGGTGATGATACATATTTCAGAGAATGGGGCAAGCTGCAACTTTGATTTGTCGGGACGTCTGGGGAGAAGCTGCAAAACTTTCACAAAACAGCAAAAGCACTTAACCTGATGCAGCTCACAGTTGCTGTAGGCACCTTGTAAAACGTTAAAGTGACATTTATGGCTATGATTTAGCAATCAAAGGTGAAGATCGATCTGTACCTGATGCGTAAAGGACACGGGAAAACTTGACTCCATCTTCTTCAAGACCTTGCCAATTAGCCAAAACCATTGCCATTATTGAGAATACAAACACACATTAGCCAAGTTATTTTGGGGTTGGCCAACATCTCCCTCTTTGGACACTACCCTGTTTCCAGAGAGCAACACGCTACAGTTTTATAACATGGAGCAACAACTGTCTCTGTTTACTCTCTAATTGTAGTTCAATATTTGGTGTGCAGAGCTGTATCCTGCTGTGTGTACATTGCGAGTGCAAGGCCCTGTTCTGCTGCTTTGATGATCAAACTACCCCGTGGTGCTGCGTCCGCTTCTTCATGACGAGTTGTGTACACTGCGTGTTACCTGTGTACTGTGTGTGTCTGTTTAAACACACTGGAACACATTGTTCTTATTGGCAGATGATGCAATGTTAGGGTTGTCAGCCATTCTGCTTTTGAATCATGGAAAACCCATTTAGGCAATACCTGACTTCTGTGGCAAAAACGCCCGAAAACGCCACCAGGTTTCCATTAAGTGCGTTATTGTTCACTCTCAAGGTAGGAAAGTCATGGTGGAAAGACCTCACGGTGAAGGATGCAAGGTGGTCAGACAAGTGCCCCGCTTCCGCCATTTACACTTCTATACATCTTGTAGAGCAGCAGATGAGAAGATAGGCCTCTCCTTTTTCCACCCTGAATTAGAAGTCATCTTTCCACTGCAGGCCTGCAGCAGCTACGGAGAATTGTTGGTTCATGGAAAAGTCATTAAAACTGCTCAAAACAGAGCTTCAACCTTTCCATTCGGTGCTATTTGGAGAGTTGTTGGGACCATGGGAAATGGAAGCAACACAAGGTGAACAAGGTGCGTCTTACACACTCTTCGTGTTTTATCATCTAAGTGAAAAAGTGGCATTACCAGAATCAGTACATTACAAAAGTGACATCCACTAAATGGCTTTATTATTCACATAGCTGATGCTTTTTCCTGAGGCAGTTCCTTATGTTGTGCTTCTATATTTTGCAGCTTACAATTATTTACCTATTTATAGAACTGGGTATTCGTACTGGAAGTGAGGGCAAGTACCATGATCAAGGGATCTACATCTGAAAAAGGGATTTAAACCTAAGTCCTTCACGTGCAAGGTGATAGCTCTACACAGTGAATTTTATGCTGCCTCTTTTGATGTTAAAAAAAAAATCCACATAAAGCACTGTGAATGGATTTAAACTATTTCCTCACTAGTTTTCCACATTAACAAGTAAACCCGGAGAGGTTACAGTGACGCAAAGTCAAGAAAAAAGAAGCCACACCGGAGCTCATCGGAGCTGAAGGCAGTGAATTTCAATGTCGAAAAACAGTTTCAAATGCTTTCAGAGCTGTCCTGTACTTACCCAATTTCACCAGGCTTTTCCTACCATTTGAAGTCTAGCAATGACCTTCAGCACCTGGCTTTTGTCCTGTACAATAAATCACATCTGGCCAGGACCTAGAAACTAATTCCTGGACACAACCCTGATTGGTACCCATGCAGGACAAACAGACACTGTGGGGGATGTTCACTAGATAAACTTCTTGTTTTCCCTGCTTTATGATGACGGTGTTCAGGACTGCAGATAAGTTGCAGATTTATACATGACAGGCGTTTTACTAACAAACCTTACACAGCCGGATCAATGTTTGGTGACCCTACTCAACAGTCCAACAAATCAACACCAAAAGTTTCCCCACAAAACTCCCTTAAATGTATTATTGTGATGGTGATAAAAGCAGGATGTCAGAGACTCGTGAGAGAACTAGAATTCAAAATGTCATATAATCACATAGGTGCACATTTCTTGGTCCATAAAACACTCACTGAACATAAATTTGCTAGAGCAGGAGTCTTCAGCGTGAGATTAGGCAGAGCTACCATGACACTGACGTCAACAGCTGCTTGCTCCTGAACTCCAAGTAGTGCTGGGAACACTTACTGAGTCAGAAGAGATTCGGGGCCTGATCTTGGTGAAAGTTGAAAAGCCAACTTCAGTTCAGAAAAATGACACAGCTCTGAGATGCTGAGGCGCAGTACGAATTAGCACAACAAAGAAGCTCATTGCTTTCTTGAATCGAGTATCGCTTGCCACGTTTTACTTAATGATCTGGGTAAGGGTTTCATTTGAATGAAATCCAGAAAGTTCAGAGGATCACTTCAAAGCAGAAGGCAGCACCAGGCGGCTTGGAACAATTGGTCAGAAGTCACCCTGAGTCATAGGTCTAACCCACCGAGCTAGAATCAGAGCCTTAATCGGTAGCTACAACAGTTAGTCACCATCCATCAACAACGTGTCACTGGTCAGGCCCAGCAACTCATTGCTATTTGTTCATTAAACTGAAGCAATAAGGATGTCACCTGGGCTGGAATGCTGGCTAAACCACTCATTGGTCGCATCAGCTCATCATTGTTATAGCAATGTGCTTATCAAAGCATTTTTTATGCAGGGATTTTTCCATCCCAGAGGACAAGCTTCAGGGCAAAATCAGGAATTTTGCAACAACGTTCACACCTGATACTGCCTGCAAGTTGCTCCATTAAAGTCGGAAAAGAACAATGGAGACTGATCATTTCCCCCGTGACAACACTGCACCTCTGTGCCTGATTCCGGTGTCTCTGGGCCCAGTGGAGACCAGACTCAGGACTGAGAAGGCTATCAGCAGAGGGAGGTGGCAGGAAATCCCAAGATTGGAAGGAACATCCTGACATTTGGTACTGGGGGCCCAATGGTTCCGAGGAGGTGGAGCAACAGCACGCTGGGGACCCCATTGGTCCCAGACAGTGAGTGGGCTTGGGGAAAAAAATGAAAAAAATACCTCCCTGCCTTTAGGAAGGATCATAAACATGTGGGATAGCAATATGACTGTTATGAGGATTCCATACAGAAGCGGAAGCTTAGAGGTCCAGCATGGGGGGGTGGCACAATGGGAATATTGGATAAAAATTACAGAGAGGGCTGCTACCCGAATTCAAGCGGCGGGGGTTCGAGAGACTGGTGAGAGACACGGCTCAAATCTCCATGCCTGAAGCACTTGTGACCTGGCAGCTTCACTACGGTGCACTGAACAGGAAGTCTCCCACACACCCCCAGAGGCTCACTAAGCACTGGATAACATAGCAACGTCCATTGCAGACAAAAAAAGCTTTGAAATTGTGCTTAACAGGCATCTCAGCTGTTTGTCTAAGATAGAAAAGAAATCACAGTGTGACAGTCGAGAAAAGCAAAGCATCACACACAGCAAAGCATGGCCTTCGTGTTATTTTTTGGGTTATATCAACAGAATTTATGGCTCAAGCCAGAAAATGGGATGATTCCGGTTACAAATTAAATCCAGTTAATTTTTTATAGCACCACAACCCTTTACTTAAGAAGGCTTCAGCAGTACAGAATAACATGCAGTAAGATTCTTTAACAAGAGCTTTTTACATTTTTACATCACTGATAACATTACTTCCCTGACATAAATCAAATGGCAAACTTCTAGTGTGTCAGAAGTTTGGCATCTAACCTACTGGTATAACAGTCTAAAGCACAGTTTCATTCCAAGGATCTGAATGTGTTGCTTCTTTTGCTGGTCAAGCTGTAGATGAAAGTACGTCAATTTTTATTCTGGGCCGCCACATGACAAAATGAGGTGTTAGTGAAAACCAGCTCACCTCCAGACTGGACTGGGAAACCGGACAGAAGCCACGGTGCCCTGCTTTCTCCTGGCTCAGACCTTAAGGAAACTATCTGTATAAACTCCTTGTGGCACCTTGTAACCACAGTTTTCTCCTCCTCAGCATGCACACATGCCCTCTTTAATTTAGTATACGTACCTATTGCAGGCATGCCTGATGACAATTAAATACACAAAAACTATAAAATCCAATTGTGTCTGGCTCTAACGGAAATAGTTATAACCTTTTCGATAATTCTTAAGTTACTTTCAAAACAAAGGTTTATTGTAATTCATCAGGGATGTAGGAAAAATATTGACAATAGCACAAGTGGTTTATGTCGCAGCATTTAATAAAAAGCAGGACAAGCATCTAATGCTATTTAAAGGAGTAAGCAATGAGTGGAATATCTTAAGAATTCACTTTCACCATCAAAGTATCAGGAATAACACGATGGGGTCTCATTTCAACAGGTTAACAATATAGACAGCATTAAAAATTATCTATTGTGGCACAATTGCTGCAAGACAGAAAAGTTCTTAATACCTTGTTCAATGTGGACATGACACTTAAGAGTAATAGAGAGCTTTGTTACCAAGTGCGAGAAAAGCAAACATAAGTCTTCAAAAGCACAACTTGCCCCTTTTGAATTTTTTCTCACACTATTTATCGACTGAGAATCTAAAATGCCTTTTTGAGTACACTCTACTTGGTCCCAACATAGGACATGCTATCAGCTTCCCCAGGTATTTATCTGGTTCAGGAAAAGTAGTACTGTGGTACTTTGGATACACATAGACATACCACATGTAAGCGGCAAGTAGATACCTAAACACTGTAACAGGGGAGGGGATAGAGAAACACTGCATTCTTTGTTTTAAAAATTCTCAAGATGTCATAGAGTACCCCCCCCCCCCCACATTTGGAGATAATAGCATATCCAGATGCATTGTTAATGAAGGATTAAGATACTCATGCAAATACAGGAGAAGAAGGTTGGAGATGTTGGTACCAGAAGATCTTGGTGCCTTCAGGGCTTGCTAGTGATCTTAGATCCTTAGATTTGACTTATAATAATAATAAATTATTTTTTTAGCTGATTCCTTTGTCCATGGTGGTGTAGGTTAGATTTGTGTATTAAGCTATATACAGTTTTTTATTCATTTATACAAGTGAAACATTTTTTCCATTCCTTATGGGTATGACAGTAAGAGGAAGAATTCACACCTGGGTCCTCTGAATAGAAAGTGACGCTCTGAACACGACACTACTTGCAGAGGAGCAAACATACTCAGTTGACTGGTTATGGTTATATTTCCATTACCTTAATGCTGTTAGCAACCTGCATAATTAATACATTTTCCAAATTAACTTTCAAGGCACATGAAAAAAGTTATCAAAATCTCTCTTCAGCCACCGATCAAAGATAATACGCTAAAAAAAAACATTAGGAATTCGGTGACCTACGGATTACCTGCCAAAATCTGGGTGCTACTGTTCAGTTTATTCATAAGAGCAACATTTACAAAAGAAGAGTCTTGTGTTCTAATAGTTTCAAAGAATTTTCAGTGAAGGCTGACAGGTTGCTACGATACAACCTATATTGGGGTAATGCCTGGTCTTTTTCTGCGCAAAAAGAAAGACATACAAAAGGTTATGTTAGGAAGGGATTCCATGGTAACACCTATCCCTGACTATGAGGCCACCCTGACAGTGATCAGCAGCGAGAGGCGAGGCCAGCAGGGCAGCCGTAGTGTCCCATGTGAACAAATCTGGGACAGTCGTCCAGGTTTGGATGTCACAGTTTTACCAGATTTATTGTTCTTTATCTCGTTGCAGCATGAAGACTGAACACGCTTAGCAGGTGTAATTGGAACACTAACAAAAAAAGAAAATAAAGCGCTCCTTGTGGGGGCCCCACAAAAATGACCTGCCCTCATGATAATACTCATTTGACTGTTAAGTCATTTGCAAAAACAACGCAATCCATTTAATAAAAGCACTCTGTGTCAGATTAAAAGCCTTATTGAATTAATCTAGAAAATTTAATAGCAGAAAAGCATAACTGCAGTTAAGAAATCAGCCACTAATCTATTTTCTTTAGTGAGCAAAGAGGCTAATGGAAGCAGGAATTAACACTGACATGCAGTATAATTGTATACGACAGATTATGGAAAACCACATGGATCAAAACATCTGTGTGACCCACAACCTTCTGGCACTCCCACCCTGACGATCCACAGAAAAACCAGAAAATTGACTGCGAACTGGGAGTGACGCTAAGGTTAGAACAAAGACCATCTCTTTGCCTGGAGCAAGTGCAAATCACAAGATTCTACAGTTTAAATCTTACTGCATTAAAAATGGCACATGCAAATAAAATATATTATAGATATATAAACATTTCCTAAGGTGAACCATCTGGTTTGTATAGCTGTTCTGCTGTACTTAAAAAAAACTTCATATTGGCACCAAAACAAATTTGAGCTTGTTATGGCTTTCCAAAGAAGGGAAAAAAAGACAGGAGATCATGCAAACATTCAAAAGCCCGTGACAGACATCTCATTCTTATTTACCTCTACAGAGACACTGGAGCCAATAATAACAACAGAGTGATGTTCTGTGCAGTCACTGCGAAACTTTTATCTTTCCAACACAAGGACAAACCCTAAACCCGGGGAGACTTTCTGTATTTGAGAGAAGCAGCATGTACAGAGGTCATGCAGGTTTTGCACAAACACATTTGGGCCATGGTGTCCTTCAATGGTGGTCACATGCAAACCCAACCAAAACATTTCACACTAACATATTGCACTGCAACTTGTTGCAGCCAATTGGGCAAAACCTACATTCTAAAGAGGGTAAAGGCAAAGCATGGTGTACAGTAATTTTAAGCCACAATATCATACACAGAATTTTCCTCTCTGTACAGTTTTAATACAGCTTTTTAATACCTTTGCTACTCCAAATTAAGACAAACTAACTATAATAATAATAGTCTATATTTTATACAGTGTTTTAGTGGCAGCTTCCCAAAGCAGTTTACACTATGGGCTTCAACTCTGAACCAGTTTACAGTAAACAACCATCCATCTTCATTAACCATTTGTCCTGGTCATGAAAATAAATAAATAAATAAATAATAGAATATTTAAAAAGAGAAACAACCATAAGATAAATGAGTGGAGGAATAAAGATGGGGAAAAAAGGAACACACAAATGTGTTATGTAAAAGCAGTTTTGAATAAACAGGTCTTAAGCTTCCTTGTTTTATTCACCTACTTTTGTAACCAGCCTTTTGACTCCTAATTTAATGGCACACAAGAGACTAAATAATTGCATAGAAAGGAGAAACTTATCTCTACCAAAATAAATCTATTTTGCCTGGGCCATATTATAGTTTTTTTTGTTCCAATTCATGCCTTCAAGCTAAAGTCAAATCCTGGATAGACTATTCCTGCAAAACCAAAGTAATCCCATTCTTAAAACCCTCTCCATAACTGTCAAATGTGAACAGAATTTTGCATAAACAGTGAATAAAAATGACAGCAGACAGCATGTTTTTCGCCCGGCCAGACTTGAAAAGAGCTGGAACCACAACAGGAGCTAAACTTCCTCGCCTTTGTTTGGACTTGCTAGCTTTCTGCACAACAATGTTTGCTCACTGACGGTGGCACAAATGCCTGCACAACGCCATCATATCCATCACACGATTAAAGAAGGATGACGCTCCCTGACTCCTCAGAGCTGCAAGAGCCAGTTTCTAAGGGACCTCTGGCACTTTCAAATCCAAGGATCACAGCTTTCCAGACAGAAGCTAAAACAATCAGTGTCTGTCATTATTGGCTATCAGATTCCTGAAACATCTACAGACATCTGATCAGCTGTCAACCTTCATAGGCTTTCAACTTAAATCCTTTCATTCCACTGATACATACCTGCCTGAATTGACTGGGGAGCAGAAACAACACCTCAGCAAGACTGCCAAATATATAATTCACTTCTGTGGGAGAACAGTAAAATTATAAAAGTCAGTTTAAATCTGCTGTATACAAATATATCGAAGGGAGCCATACAAGACACAGAGCAATTCAAAGTTTATATAATCTAAAGCTGCTCCCATCAATAACTCAGATTCTAAGTTAAACACCCAAATTAGAAATAAAGGCTGAGATCTAGCGGAAGCTTCTGGATTCCAGTCCTTTCTGTGAGACAGACAGGTGTTCTTTTCAACAGCAGAACCAGTCAGACACGTACCCCATCCTGAGGCAGACGTGCGAAAACGAACAAGACTGCCGGCCAGCCTCAGCGTGAACAGCCAGCCGGGCCGAACTGGTTTCCAGTCCATGGGAGGGGACTGCCACCAGTTCACATGGGTCTCAATGCCAACTCGGGAACATGATAAAACTAGACATGAGCCATGCCAACTGTCGCTTGGAGGACCGGGCCAAATCTGTCACAGGCAATCTGCGCCTATGTTGTCTACTCTGTGTATACACTCTTTGTTTATTCTCCACGTATTACAAACCTACAAACCTTTTCAGCAAGACCCTCGAGTGCCCTCAAATACTCCTAGTACTAACAATTCTTAATGACACATTCATACTGGCCTCCACTAGGGGAGTAAAAGGAGCAAAATATAATAGCCTGAAGTGTCCATAAAACTCTTAGATCCCAACTAAGTTTGGACTCTCTACGGGACTGAAAACACAATGTAATTCTGAGTTTTACCAAAAGAGAACTAACACAACTAACCAATAATGCATCCAAAAACACGGACGATCGTGACCATTTTTAATAAAGGGTTTATTATTTGCATGGTTATCCACATACATTTACCAGGGCAGCAGCCAGCACTGTGTCCTCACACAAGACCTGGGAGTCACTATTCTCTTTTACACTCTACATATTTAACCTGATGTGCTCCAATAAAAGATCCAGTTGTATGAATGCATAAGACTCTCAGATGGAATAAAAGTTTTCTTTAGGTGCACAATTGAATGAACATGCAGATTCGAGCAGCTGAATCCAAGCGTGAAGCATCTGTCACCAGCTGGTCCCGCCTGCAGCATCCTGGGGCTCACAGAAACGGCTCCATTAAACTGGTTTAGAAAAACCTGAAATGGTTTACACATGCAAACTACACCGAGTCAGAGTGTGTTAACAACATCAGAATATTTACAAATGGCCAGGTTCACTCAACTTCTCAGTGATAAACACAGCGGAGCAGGCAGATGTTTGTATGCGAAGGAAGATGTGAGCTGGAAGTACCACTCATCTTGCAGGATAATTTGGCCTTTTAAACATCATATACTGCACTGCACACCCACACAAGACTACAGACCAGCTGCAGTTGAGGGAGAGCTTTTAGTCCTGCAATCGTCATAATCTCAACCAAGGACACACATTAACACTCTGGTCTCAAGTTATTAAATGGAAACTAAGGGGGCAAACAGTAGGCAAGAGGTCTAGTGCTGAGCGGGGTCTGCGAGATTTTTTTTTTTAATAAGGGACTGATGAGGCTCCAAAACTCCATGTGAACATCTTATATATACACAGTGATTCAAACAGAATTAAATACTTGTATCAATTTATTACTCACTAATATTCATATGATACTTAGGTACTGAGTAATACATTTCTGAAGGTGTTCAATTCTGTCTGATTCACGGCTTATATTAAAGGTAGATTTAAAGATAGGCTAAATATCGACGGTGTAAATCACTGCGACAGTTTAAACCCTATAAGAAACGGGAAGTCCAATATTTATTTAACAAAGAAAACAAGTAAAATTGATTAAACAAACTCAGGTAATTATTAATTTATTAAGGAGCTGATAATATTTACGAGATCGTTTGTCTTGGTTATTTTGTCTTTTTTTGTTCGTTTTATTTTTGCTCTAAATTTGGTCAGCGCTGTCTTTTGTGACGTTCTTGATATTATGACAGCACCTTATGCGTTTTTGTAAGAGCTTAATGTCGGGAAAGCCCGGTCACATTGTATACATTTGGTAACAATAAAAATGCACCGCATTTTATACTGAAGACAGGTGAGTAAGAGCGGGGTGTGCGCGTGCACTGCGTGAGTCGCGTGTGTGTCTTTCAAACATCACAGGGTAAGAAAAAGAGGTTCGGATCCCCAGTCCATCCATTTAGACAGGACCCCCCTCCCGTTCCCACTAAAAAAAAGCAAGTCTTCTATAATGTCACCGTTATTAAACTTTCCCAGTTTTTTCTGCCCCCCCAATCTGGACCCAAAAATCACATTTTCCCGCTTTCAACATGAAGAATCCTGCCACGATGTTAAACATTACATTAAAAGTACAATTTACTTAAAAAACCCTTCCAGCCTTATATTGTGCTAGATTCCTGTATTACCTGTATTTGTAGACATTTGGCACGTTAAGAACCAAAAGGGTTTCAACATGGGACGGTGACTTTGTGCCCTCAACCTCAGGCACAGGTCCCTCTGGCTTTGAACAAATAACCTACAGTCCACCGATACCGGGGGAAACGTCGTTACGGGCAAGACGTGCAGGTGAGAAACTTTAACCCGAAATGACCCACTTTTCCCTCCCAGTTTCCTCTCCAAATTGGACCAATCGGATCGAACGTTAAAAGTCTGCATTTCCACTCACTCGTCACACCTTCGCGCAGACACACATATTACTGCGTTTTCACCACGTCCCGAACTCCAGTCTCCGATCAATTGTGGTCTTTTGTTGGACCTTTAATGAACACTGCCCTTCCTCGGATTCACCGCAATATATAGAAAAGCTGCAATTGACCGCATTTACTAGGTGCAGCGATTTTCTTCGTCTTCTGCAGCAATTGGCAGCGTGAAGACACGCGCCTGAACTTTTCCAACCACTTCTTACGTCAGAGTAGGGAAATGTGGCTGTAGTGTCATAGGTGCGACGATGGGTCAATCGCCTCAGAAAATAAGAGGTTTATACCCCAGCTGTCGCGCGGACTGCAGAGCGGCTACGAAACCCCGCGCGCAGGTGAGGGGCGCGCGAGGCAGAGCCCATCCAGGTGAGAACTTGCTCGTTTCACGTCTCAAACCAGGAAGCGCCTGACTTTCAATCCCACGCTGGCCGAAGGGGTTTATAAAGCAGATGCCACCCCTCTGCCGGGGCGCGAGCCGACACCCCCCCCCCCGGCTCCACCACACACTCGGCACGCGCGCGACACTTTCACTCTGAACCCGCTGGGTTTGACTCACCTTTCTTGTCCGGGAACGCGCAGCAGCCCAGGGAAAGCAGACTCCAGAAGAGCAGCACAGCTCCGGAATGTCCTCCAGCTCCAGGTCGCATTGCCACGGATCTTCTCCAGTTCCTCATTCTTCCCTTATTAAACGCAAACAACCTTTTCATTCCATACTAAGGTCTCCCTACAAAAAAAAAAAAATAGAAGTTTCTTCCCGGGATTCAACCTTCTTCCCCCCACCGGCTGTCAGAAAGCGGGAGATGAGTCTTTTCTGTTGGCGTCTCCGCTGGACTTTTCCTTCTCCCCCGTCTTCTCCTTCCCCTTCGTTCGGGAACTTTGACAGCTCCTCCTTCGGCTCCTGCCTCGCGGTTCCAGCTCTGGGCCGTGCATCGTGACGTCAGCAGAAGGAGGATCTCCGCCCAGCTCGCACTGCGCTCGAGTCCGCAGATAAATGATCGACTTCTACAGGCTGCCGGCTCTTTAAAATGTATTCTGCAACATTGCGCTTTAAAAATTATTACTAAAAAAGAGTCAGATGATGTTTACTGCACCTGTTCAGTTCCACGCCTCTCGTTGTGCTGTACACTGATGCTCAGGGCATGGAGGGTGGTGTGGGGTGGAGGGGTATTGATGTTTTTGACGAGGTTAAAAACTGCGGCTGAAGCTAAAATGATAAGATGTCCCAGAACTGACTCTTGAGCAAAGTGTGGCATCTGACTTGGTAATAATCACTTTCATTGCAGTGATGCCAGGACCCTGTAACTGCTGTGATTTTAGCTGAATAAATTGTAGAATCACGAAAGAGAGCCAGCAAGAATACAGATCGACACAAATGTCACACCCAGATGGAATTTTTAAAATAATCTCATACTCTCCAAAACTGCACAAAATATTTTGCCTTTATTTTTTTGTGGTAGGAGGCGAGCACTCCATGAGGTTCAGCCTGTTCCCAGAATCACTGGGTGCTAAACAGTGAAACCACAACCCAGATCCAAACCAGTCCATTACAGACTGGCCACACACAATAGAGAGTGAGCAATGAACCCAAAATGAATGTCTTTGGACTGTAGAAGGAATCCAGCGCATCCAGAGGAAATCCATGCAGACACAAAGAGAAAATGCAAACGTCACACAGATCAAGCTGGATTCAAACACACACCTAAACAGCACAGGTACTGAGGTGACAGCTCTACTTACTAAGCCGCTGTGCTGCCCCTGTTTATAACAGACCAGTAGATGCTTAAAAGCTACTTTTTTGCTCTCATTAATAAGTGAAAACATTTTCAAAAATGGCTTTCCCAATAATGGACTCCCTATTCCACGGAAGACTTCTCATTATGCTGTAAATGGCACGAACATTCAAACATCCTTACAGTCATGCAATAATTATTTAGTTACTAAGGAGATTTTCTTATCTAAAGAAACTTGCACAACATTCATAACCAATTTTTACGGCTGACTTCTTTATACAGCTGGAGTTTTGCTGTAGCCGTTCAGGTTAATGAGCTCATTGAGGGGGTCAGCATCAGCATTCCTTCTGGGATTAGAACCTGCGATGTTCCGCCCCTTATTCACTTGCTCAACCAGTAGCCACAGTTACACATTTGGTTAAGGGGTGCATTGAAATTCTGAGCATACTTTTTGTTGTAACAAATAACATTGTATTTCCACACACCAAACACTGATGTCTCCCTCATCTGTTCATGTTCAGGAGATGCTGCTGTGCTGTAGCCTTGGTGCTAGTCAGCTCTACGCACTCACAGTGAACCAAACCAAGGATTTTTGAATAACCCAATCACGTTTCCATATGTTTTCCATATGAAAATGAAGAAGACTCAAAACTGGGTGCAGGATGTCACTGGCACTGAGCAAGAACCTGGGCTCTTCTGCTGATGTTACGCAGGCTGACTCTCAATGGCTGTCCCTCTCGTTCTTAAGCAACAGTTCTAGAATAACATCTGGATATGCGAGCCACGTGAAAACTGTATTCAAAAAAAGTCTGAGAACGTGCAAACACCCAAACATATGCAGCCATGCATATGCATATTAGTGTTGACTATTTACAGCCAGGACGTGTGTGGAAAACATTAAGCCTAAAGCTTTTCTGTTTGTCTGAAGACCAAGGAGGATGGTGACTGCCAAAAGCCCTCCGTCTGTGTACTGATATCACACAATCTCGAAGTATGTGTGTGCGCACACACAGCAACCTAATAGTAAAGATACCACGGCATGTGTGGCAGGTGCTTTAAATGCACTCGCTTGTCTATTGTTTGACGCGCAAATACCCCACCTATGTCAACTTTAATAAAGTTCCCATTATTGTAAACCTCGCTGTGTTTGCAATATGATGCAATGGTCACGGACAAATTGACACATTCAGCCACTGAATGCAATGGATATGACCAAATTTGTTTGCAAAATGATCTTGCAGTCCAGTTCCATGTTGCGCTTCCACTGTACACTGATCGAATTCGGATGATTCTGCTATTTGCTCAAAGCCAAAGATTATTATCAGCAGTTTTACTAGATGAAATGACAGGTTAATATAGTTTATTAACCTAAATATTTTTAAAATGATCCTGCTATGAGGATATGGAACTCAAGACTCACGAGTACATTGTGTTTATTAAATATTATTTTAAATATGCTGACCCCGTTTAGGATTAAGCGGTTAGTGACAATGGATGGATGATGTGTGGATAATGTGGTCTTGAAGAATAAGGCTAAGTGAGGTTAAGTGAATTAGTTTAGCATGTGATTAGGCTTGAAAAATAAGTAATGTTGCTCTCATGCAAAAAGAGAGTATTCAGAGGTGCCTTGCATGAAAGAAAACAATAAACTTCTACACGTCTGCAAGTTCTGACAGCGTACCTGATAGCCAGGTAATTCCAAGCTGTCAGAGTAATCGGCAAGCAAGTCGGGACAAAGACGGGACCTTGCAAAGCAAAACCCTTCACCATGGAATTTGGGATATTTGTTCATACGCTTTTGTTACACTACAGTTACTTTAGTGGCTCAAATATTTTTATTTTTTTTTTGCAAACCGTTTCAGTGTTACCATCTTCAGTCGTATTTTGAAAAGCAACAGATTTTTAATATATTATAGGTACAGTTATCCCTGAAAACAGGGATTTCTAATATTCAGTTAGAAGGGTCATATTTTTGGTAATATGATTTCAGCCTTGTCCTCACTCCATTCGTTGTCTGTGTCTACATGTCGTGCGTGTTGCGTTTGTTCTTTCAGCCTCGCTCATAGCAGCAGCCAGGACACCAGTCAAAGGTACAATTTGCACAGTCTGCAAAGCAGCTCTTGTGGCTGTTACTTAGTCGGTGCCGATTTTTGAAAACTGGATCACCAACGGAGTGGAGGGATAGTTAAGTAAATCCTTCATGCGTTGGATAGTGACTGGATTTATGTAACTGAAAGAGGACGGTTATGTCTGGTGTGCTAAACATAACTAAAAGCCTGCAGGATTACAGACAGGTTCCAAGAGACTAGAAAAACAAACCCGACATTCTTTACTGCACTCTTTATAATTCAGTTTCAGTAAAAAACCATCAGTCAAAGCTCTTTTCAACAAAAATGGCTAGATGTATAGAAATCAAGAGTAAATAATATCACGATTGTCAATATGTTTACATGATTCGGTATATAATGTATGGAACTAGGCATCTTCCAGTAAATAAATACATAAATAAGCAGTCATTTTGAGTTTGAGTTTGTCAGTTGTAGACAAAATGTTACCTGCATTTAGTTACTGCGTATCCAAACTTGTAATGTGGGCTGAACATCTCGGTGGGAGAATGTTGTCATTTGGTAGACCAGCGTAATGCGTACTTGCAAAAAGATATAAAACATCACTCTTGAGTGAAACTGAAAAACCATTGTTCTTGCTGTGTACTTGTGTGAATTTCTATTGACTTGTATTGGCCCATTTAGCCTCGGTTTAAAAAATGTGCTTGAATATCAGCGGAGTGAAGAAAACTGTGACTGTGATTTAGGGGGCGTCCAAGCTTATTTGACTCGGTTTTGTTAAAACACATTTGTACAACTTTGAGAGGCGTTTATCATGCTCCGTTTGTCACATCTTTTCTAGCAATGTGGTTGCACTAAACAAACATGCTGGCAACTGGGCCTCAAGAGCCCTTTTCCTACCTTAGTGAGAAAAACTGTACAGGTAAGAGGGGAATTCTCTCTATTAACAAAAGTATTTGAACCACCTGACATCCTTTAGTTAGTTATAATGTGAAACTGTTAACTGTCATTCTGCTGCCATGGAGAAAGGATTATCCTTCAGTGGCCAGTGGCTTATCTGAGACTTCTGTTTGTTAATCACTCTGGGTGGTATCATCTCAGTCTCCCAGGAGTTCTGTGAGACACAGTTTAATATGTCCAGATCCTTCTGTTCATCCTCCTTCCTTTTTGCTCTTCTTACCTGCATTGGAGAAATAAGGAGCTTTTCCCTGGAGAAAAATATCAATATCCTCCAAGCCTGGAGGTCCATGGTACACCTGACAGGAGATTTTTGTAATCCAATATTTACTCAGAAAGAAGAACCCTGACTGCCATACAGAAGAGTGTCCACAGAAACTTGAGAGAAAATGCCACTCAAGCCACATCACGCCATGAGTGAGACGCCCTTATTTGACTCTGTTTACACATGCTACAAATCTTGCCTTCTTTTGGTTACGCCACTCTGTGCATACTGTTTCTTTTGATCTTTTAATATTTATTTGAGCAATTCATTAAGACTACACATCTTAAATTTCTTTTTTAAAAAACTGCAGTGCTTTTGTTGAAGTTGCCGTCCAAGAAAACGCCATCTGGCAGGACTATAAAGCAACTATGTTTTGGAGGATGAAGGTTGGGATGCAGGTCAGATAGAGGTGCAAAATAGTAGGTTTTTCAAAAAAAATAAACCCCTGTTTTACAGAAAAAATAGGCAACGTTATGTAAGGATGAAACCCCCCCTCCTCCAGTGTTCTGACAGTTTGCTCTCCTTCAGACTAGCTGACGTTTATAACCATGAGCAGTGTCTCTTTAGTTAAAGGTAGCTAGTTGTCACTTTTGGTGGTAAATGGTGTGGGCAGACGCTGGGGAGCTGTCTGCGATGCACATCCCTGCCTCATGCTGTGGTTCAGCCTTCTCAAATAACTTCTTGGAGATCATTAAAACTATTATAAATCCCTCCCCAACTTCTATTGCCATCCGCCTCTAAAACACGCCACTTGTGCAACAGGTAGTGAAGTGGTTAAGAACACAGACTTACGTAACCTGACCATTGTTGGATTGAGTTCCAGGAAGTGCCCTGCCGTGAAACCCTTGAGAAAAGCAGTCTGCAAAGCTGGAATCACTCCAGTGAAGTAATGAAGTGTCTAAATGCAGAGCTGAGGATCAGTCGCAGAAGTCAATCTTTTTATTTACAATGAAAATATAGCAGATGCCAATTTTTTCACCTGTCTAAACAAAATATATTTAAAGCAATTTTTTGTTACTTCTCCACAAGAGAACGGGATTAGATTTTATACTGCTACATAAGTGTAACCGGGGGGGGGTCATACCACTCCACCGTTCATACAACGTATCCTCACAGTATTTCTGTATCATCCTGTTGAATACTTACTACTGCTGTTATTTTGCTGGACCCATCGATCCCTGACAAGTAACTATGTTTCTGTGAAATAGAAAGATGACCTGATTTAGCACTTCATAATTCATAGCCTAAATTTAAAGGATAGCCAGTTAGAGATCTGATAAAGATTGTCAAAACGAAGCGGCCAGAGTTAATGAATTATAGTTCCTCTTATTAGACAAAAAAAGCAAGTGACAACCTATCAAAAACAGTTTGAAGCCAGCCGAAGCTTTTTCTGTACCAGAGCCAAGCAAAAGATGTAGCGATACATGACAAGACAAGCGTATGCGTTCTACAGACGTGCGGTTTGCAGAAGGCTGGCTGTTCTCAGAAAAGAAGCAACAATGACATTGAGGAGAATTGTTTTACTAAGACTGTACCCCAAACTGCACTGTCAGCATTAAATCATACATGTCCCCACACACCCTTCCCATCTCCTCTGCCTCCGGGGCTTCGTGACACCCCTCATTTCATGTCTCAGAGGAATGCACCTTCTGGGCTTCGTCCTTCAACAGATCCCGCATGCAGTAATGTGATCTCTGAGCCCGAAGCTTTTGCAGTCTCACGGCAGCCGCAAAATTGCATGCCACGACATATTTGTACAAATCAATGAAAACTTTGCCAGGTTTGACAGCTGTCTTCAAACATGAGTTGTACACATCAGTTAAGATTCTGTACTCCATATCCACAGTGAACTCACACTCGGGAGCCCAGGAGGAGGAGGTGGCTGGGTGCGGAACGGGACAATCACGAGAGACACAAAGCTTATCTGCGACTACCGTAGCCTGTGGAGAAAAGATAAGAAGAGAATTACTGAGTGAATGCTGGGATGCGTATTTATCTTTCTTGTAGAGGCTGCTCATATGGCATGTGTGCACACTGAAACATGTTCCGTTGCAGCAGGAAATTGCAGATTTGGAGGCCATGAACTCGCAGGAGAGCGAGATGATTGTCGGAGCGCGCGAGTGCCGCTTCACGGTAAACAGCGGAGAGACCTGGTGAAGGCCATAAATAAAGGATGACAGCCAGCTCTCTGGAGGGATTTATTGGAGAGCACTGTATAATTGTGGCTTTAAAAAAACAAATTATACCTATGCATTGTGCTTGCAGCACCTGACCTTGTGCACTGAACTGCACAATAAGTTCAGTGGTAATTTGATAAACATGATTAATGCACTGCAATAAACTTTTTTTTTAATGCCTGGTTATAAAATACCTTTTTTGAAGTTTATCTGCTCATCTACAGGCTCTGTGCTTACAGTATATGGGCTGTTTGAGCTATGTGGGCTCTATTCTCTGTTATTAACGTGTCACCCCCTCCCACAGCTCTCACCACGGTAAGACACCCCTTTAGCCGAGGTTGGGAGCTCTGTCTACCGTGAGTTCACGCTCCCAGGCCTGGTACGCGGTTATTAAGCTATAAATATTCTTGTAACAGCAAAGACCAGCACTCCGTGCTGTTCATGGTAATTATTCCCATCATGTCTTTATTGCCCGTCGAAGCTCCTGGTGCTTGGGAAAGTTATGCAACAATGGAGGCCTCTGGATTTCACAGCTGTGTGCACACAAGCTAAACATGCTGGTCATTTCCCAAAACAGGAATATCTTGCAGTTCTCTTGGCATTGGAGAATACTCAGAAACAAACGTCAATATTTTCAGTTTATTTTGCCTGAGTGAGATACATTGAACTGTTTAATTTCTGAATATGATTCAACTAGGAAGGCAGTGCGAGTTTATTATTAACAGACTTACTGATGTATTGGTAGGGTCAATGGAACTTTTCAAGTCATCACTGAAAACATCCATCATCATGAACCTATCTTGGAAGCAGGGGGTACTAGGCTAAGAAACCATCCTGAATTGCATGACTTTGGACTGTAGAAGGAAGGAGAAAATGTAAACAATACAGACAGGACCAGATTTGAACTCACACCCAAGCAACCTACACACTGTAAAGCAGCAGCACAGTTTGCAGCCCTCAGTGAGCCACCACATCACCAGAGACACTCTTGGGGAAATAAACGATTAAAACGCCTACAGAAGGTTTCTTTTTTATTTCATGTATGATTATTTTTCATTAGCTGACTTTTCCAAGTTACTGTGGCTGTTTACGGTATCAGTTCACGAGAAGTACTTTGATCAAGGGTAATAGAGCAAGCGTGGGATTCAAACCCAGCATCTTGTAATGCCAAAACAATAGCTTAAAACATCAACCTGCCTGGATACTAAAATGGTTCACTGATCTGAGACTATATGTTCGAGCACTTAGGTAGCTGAACGACATGACCAGTTGGTTCCATACAGTGTCATGTGGCAGATGCCGAGGTTAAGGGTTCTGCTGTTGGGACACGTGCAGGCAATGGAGCACAGAAAAGCGTACTGTCTGAACATAGAGGTCAGTCACTGTGGGTGAGAAAGCGTACAGGGTGAAACGTGAGGACAGTCATGCAGAACGCTTTCTACTTTATTTTGATTCATGCACGTTCATGTTGACCCTCCGTGTTTACTCACGAGACTCGTCATTTATCACACACAAATGCAACCTCGAAGGAGAATTCTCAAGGCCACTTGCACGTGATAAAAATAAAAAGGTCTGTTATAAAAATGTATCATTCATAAAAACATCAATTGCACTAAGGTGAGTAGCCAAGTTATTACAAGAAATTCCCAGGAAATCCAATGGATTCTGGAAGCTCAGTGAGGGTTTCTGCCTGTGATCTGCTGGGGCCTGTCTATTCCTAGTGATTACCTGGGAGGAGGCAGTCGAAGAATGCTAGAATCTAATTCAACAATTTCTAGCCAAAATCAGAAGGGTGAAAAATAATATGTACCTTCAATAATATACAAACAACAACAAAAAAACTTTTTAGTGCAGAACAAAGGGCGACAAAGCTAAATGGGGGAAGAGAGTATGTCGGATCCCTGCCGATCACTCCGCATTAATTCTCACATTACAAGCAGTATGATGTTTTTTTTAAAGTTAAATGGTTAACAATGCAAATACAAAATATAAGAAATTGTGGGAGGACTCTTGAATATCACAAAACAGACAGGTGCACAGGACTTTGCACACCATACACGGAACAGTGCTCACACCCACACTTGGATGCCACTCTTGGACACCGTGGCAACCTTCAGACAAGTTCATGGTTATGACCAATAAACATCTAGTTGCCATAATTTCCCCCTTCTGTCCCCAGTAACAGAACTTTCTCTGCAGAGAAAGAGATAAAGAAGCAGAGACCTGTCCTGATCCACTTAACCTTGACAACTTTCCCAACCTATGAGCACCACAAAAAAGCAACACAAAAGCAAATTCCAGAATCAGCATCCTCTTGTCCCATGAACTATCTGTGGCAGAAATGATATACAAACAGAACAGACATAGCAAATCAAAACAACTGACAGAGCAAAAAAGAACAAATTATGTGAAGAACTTGGAATTTGTACAAACTTCTTTAGCTATTTACAGTTCATGGAGGTCAAGGCAACACTGAGATAGTGCTTTGCATCACAGTGTAACCCAAGACAAAGGTATTTTTGAACATGAAACATTTCAATTAGAAGAAGACTAATCAAATAGTATTTGTTATCTCTCTTCTTATTGGTGTCATAGAAACCAGGCAGTAAATTTTTAAATATAAAGAAAAGTCTTTACACAGATGATCATTAATGCATCTAATAAGCAGTATGAGTTGTGCTTAATTCCCCGTTGTCTCTCTACTAATGTTCAGGCCTTCTGAAGGACGCTATTATTATGTATTCATTTAGCTGTTACTTTCTTCCTTAGAGTCTTAAGGTACTTGTAATGATTTAACCATTTACAGACCATTTATTCTATCAGTTCAGTACCTTGATCAAGGGTATTACAGCAGGAGGTGGGATTCTAACCTGGGTCTTCCAATTTCAAGGCAGCATCGCTAACCAGTATGCCACCTGCTAACAAACCGCTGAAAAGGAAGGCTGGCTTGTGGTGGTTCTTGTCATATAGTGTACAAAGCCACCCTGCTCCTACTGTGGCAGCTGTCAGTTGAGTTGGTGCCGCTGCCAGATAAACACAGATGTTCAGCTGCTGCAGTGTGCAACTGTGGTGGCGTAAGCATCTATCCCACTGTCTTTCCTGGTGACACTTGACAGTAAATCAGTGCTGAGTCACTCCACTGAGTAGCTTCTGTTTACACATGGTGTTTGTGCGATAGGTGCCAACCCATAGCCTCAAGAGGAAAATTCTGGGTATCTGATCTGAGTAGATGTGTAGAGGGAGGCAGGAGATGCCTATGTGATCACTGGAAACCATGACATAGAAGAACAATCTACAGAATCCACAGACACCCCTGTTAACAGTGGCCAAACACACTTTGAGGTGACTAACATAGTGCTTGAAAGGGAAACTAGGGACTTGGGGCAATTCATTGCTAACATGGTGGAGAGAAATACATACATATAAACGTACAGAAACACAAGGTGACAGTGGGGTGCTACATTGCAGTGTGGAAATTTCCAGTATCTCTGTTAAGCTGGTTCCCACCCTATTCTCAGCAACACACACACACACACACACACACACACACACACAGTGTGTGACATTGTGTGTGTGTGTGTGTGTTTGTGTGCATATATTGTTGTTCTGCAGATGTGATCTATTCTTTATGTAGTCTAATCATTTCACAGGAGGACATGAAATGGAGCATTAAATGGAGCATTTTTGCAGCATAATTTTAGCATCACCTTGCAGTGTGACATGGAATTTTAATAGTTAATAGTTTTCCTTCAATGCCTATGAACACTGTGAATAACGTGAGAAAAACTACAACGCTGTTGTACACTACAAATCCGATGCAGCATCCAACACAGCAGAAAGTACTTCAGAGGTTAGAGCCATTACCATCCAATCCTGCTATTGCTGTAGTACCCTTCATTGAGGTACTTACCCTGATTTAATCCAGTAAAAATTGCCCAGCTGTATTAATAGACAAATAATTTTAAAGACCTTCATTTACAATCATTTTAAGTTGCCTTAAACAAAGAGTTTAACTAAATAATGAGTGAAAATGACTCCTGGTTGTGAAGCCTCCGAGAAGAAAAATCTGATTAGTGACCAGATGTCCAACCAAATGACAAAACTGTCTGTGTCAGAATCTGCAGGGCAGTCAGATTGCTGTTCAACACCTTTAACATACAATGAAAAATAAAAAGGCGTGTAAGAACAAAATAGGCGTTGTCTGCAAAATGCCTTTTGTGAGAAGCCTGACACAGTAAGACAACTGGAATAATTTCCAGTAATGCAGAAACAAACAGTAGACAAAGATACAGTAAGAACAGAAGGATTCCAGGTTCTTTCAGATAAATCGTTGACTAATTCCACTGTAAAGGCCGGGAAAAAATCCCTGTATCTAGATCTGGGTCTGATAGGATTGTGACTGTGACACATTTTAATTTGTTTCCCAGAAAATGGAGATTATCCAAGGTTATTCAGAAAATTGAATATGTAGTATTATTAGTTCCCAGCAAAGCTAAGACATACCGATCATTCGACAGACGACTACAGAGCAGGGCATTGCATTCATTTTTACTGGTAATGTAATATAATTGTTCCATATTTTGGCTTCATATGCTGACATAGTTAATAATCCGTACGGAATTTAGCCGCAGCTTAAATATCTAATATCATCAAACTCAAATACATAAAACACACAGTCCACACAGTCTGTCACACACAAACACATGCACACAAATCCCAGTACAGGTCACTCAAACTGAAATACACTGTGTTCAGAATTCCCAGGATCCTCGTGGTGGCCCACAGTCCAGGCCATGTCTTCATGTCCTGAAGCGATGGTCTTGAGTAGCAGGGCTCACTGGGAAGTCATTTTGGCCTGACAGGACTCAGTTTTGGAGGAGAGGTGGGCACTGAGCTGGGAGGTGAATTTCGAACATGTTGTGCTGTTTGTGAGGTTTTTTACTGAATAGTAATAATTTCATTGTGCTTTACGTATGTTTTTTTTTGTCCCTACCAGATACAGCTTTTCTTTTCTTTTCTTTTTGGCCATTTGGAGCTAATAGGTCTTGTCCTTTATAACTACATTTATCACGTTATTGTTCAGCAGACACTTTTCTCCAAAGCAATGCACAAGTCACAATAATATTTATTGCATTGTTTAATATTGAGTAATAGAGTGTAGAGTGCAGAGTAAAATTTATTTTATCGGTGTTGATTTATCTTATTGTTTTCTTCGTGGAAAACAAGGAAATAAATCCCTCAAGTCCACCGATTACCATCTCATACCTCTTCCCACATTGAACTAGACACCCCCGTGTGTTAGACTCCATATCCTCTACTGAAACCGGACTGTGTTTCAGGGCTTATCCTCAAACGTGCTGTAATACAACTGAATGGCCTCTGAACAGGGAGGACCATGCCCTGCTTCCTATTCATTCATTCATTCTTTCATTTGTTCATTTCAGAAGCTACTTATCCAGTACAAGGATGTGGTGGTGCAGAACATAGAGAGAGAGGTAGGATGCACATTGGATAGGATGCCAGTCAATCACAGCACAATTATGCACTTTCCTTCGCTCACACACACCTGGACCAAGGCAGTTAGAGTCACTAGTCCACATGAAACACAGCTCTTCGGACTGTGGGAGGAAACAACAACACCAGGTGGAAACCCACATTAAAACGGGAGGAACACGCAAACTCCGCACGGACTGAACTGGATTCAATCCCCCAGCCTGTTGTCCTGCTGTGCTACCATGTTCATAGTTAAAACACAGTAGATGAGAGTGAACATTGTAGTCCACGATGTTCTTTTGACAAGGTCAGAATGTGTTTTCACCGTAGTCATGCATTTATTATGCAAAGTACAATTACATTACTATGTCTGGTAAGCTAAAAAATTATGATCAAAACAAAGAATTGTGCCCGCCTTAGACAGAACTGTCTCGCAGTATGAATAAACTCTGGATAAGTTTTATCAGGTTTACTCCTGGGCCTCCCAAATAGAACCAGCACCTTCCTGGCCGAAAGAGGACCACCATGAGGTGAGATGGGGTGTAGTGGCCCTGACGGTTTGGGTTACGGCTCAGACTAATGAAGCGCTGAGGCAATTAGACTGGGCATTGGTGCAGAATGAGCATGGCGGTGGGGGTCCGAAAGCAAAGCCTGCTGTCATATGCATGACCGCGTCTGAAGGAGGTGCCCACCCAGCCGCCACAGAGCAGGACTGGCCAGCGAAGTTGATAGACAGTGGGAAACCACGACATTGCTCGGACAGCTATGCATCCACCAGGATATGTCATCAATCCAGACCTCCTGCAGAAATTGGTTCTGCCGGAGCAGACGTTCCAGGCCAGGGATGTCCAGATGGACCCGGATCCCCAAGGGCGCTGGTGCTTGGACACATCTGTCGAACAGACAGGGCTCAGCTGCTCTAACCAAGCCATGACCCTTCTTTGTCTACACCAAATGTCAGGTCATGATCACCTCTCCGCAACATCCATATCTATAATAATGCCTGAAAAGTTTGCTTAATAAGATTTTCCATATTTAATCATTTATCCAGTCAGGACCATAAACTAAATTCCTTTCATTTTTTCCACGTTGAATCCACATTACAGTATTTAATATGAGAACGAATCGCTTCAATTTGAATAAATGAGCAAAGATGTCAGGTTTCCAGGTCGGTTTGCGAGGACTATAAAGGAGAAGACAACACAATGTTTCCTCTGCATTTCAAAGCAAAAAACAAGTGGCTGCAGATTTGAAGGAACATATCTTCCTTGACCCATCATAAGTCAGGAGATAGTAAATTGTCAGTCTCGTGCTTTCGTCACACTTTAAGATGCTATTGCTTTGGTCACGTGACACTTTCATCTCCACCGTACTATTTTCGAGCCTTTTTAGAGCTGGAATTTTACTCGGGAAATCCGGACTGCGTTCTTCAGTCACGAACACTACAGCACCCACCCAGCGACCGTCATGTCCCCGTCAAGTCCATTCCCTCAGTTGCGGGTCATTCCCATCCCATGCTCGACCAGGACCACGTGAACGTTGATCGGCGCTAGCAAACACCTTATTAACAGCGCAGCACGAATGGCCTAAAGCTTGAACAGCATTAGCATCAACGGCTAAGTAACAAGAAACAATCCAGGGATCTTATTAGTCGCTGTGATTGTAAAGCAGCTGTTCTTCTGCGGGTAATTAGAGTCTATGGCCAACTCCTTGGGTATATATTAAAAATAGAAAATAAGCTGAGGGATAAAGAAAGGATTTTGTTGTCTGAATGTGCCTGGTGTTCAAGGCAAATCCCCTGATATGCGTCAGGGAGGGATGGGAAACATAGAGAATGTTAGTTTAGTGCACTAGTGGGTATGGGTAGGTAGACAGAGTGAAAACATACCTCTCACTGACATCTAGGAGTGAGAAGAGAAGGTGTGTTCACACACACAGATATGCTGTGCTTGAAGAGCAGAGGTGCTTCCTCTTTTTTGTGGGATAGAGACGTAAAGATTGATCAAAGGCGATGTACACGTGAGCTGCGGCAACCGCACGCCTGTGTGCCCCTGTTTCCCAACAGCAGGGAGACCCGCACCAGGAGTTGCTTGTTGAAGCTTGCAGTTGCCATAGCTCCCCTGCGGATCTAACACCAAATACACAGTAAGCAGCATGAAACAGACGCGGTAATGTTAAAAAAAAAAACCCAGAAGGAAGTTGGTCATGAGAAACAGAGCTCAGATCCTGTTCACATTTTTCAAAAAGAGTGGCTGCTTTGGGTGACTTTGCAGGATATGTCTGTGCTGTGTATTGTCTACTTTCTGTTGCTTCTAAATTTGAATCCTGTGAATAGTTTTGCTGCACCCAAATGTCAAACAAAAGTTAAAATTTTATTGAAAACCACTTATCAAGTGCACATCTCTGGAGGTCCTAACCCTATCCTGGAAGCACAGGGAGTGTGAGCCAGGTTGGAGGGGAAGCCCACCCATTGCAGGATCTCACACACTAAGGACAGTTAACAGTTACAACTCACCCAAAACACATGCCTTTGGACTGTGGGGGAAACTGGAGCACCGGGAAGAGAACTTGCAAGCTGAGCACAGACTGAGCTGGATTCAATACTAGAAACCCACAGACACTGTCAGGCTGGTCAGCACTACTGTCTGCACCACCATGCTGCTCAGAACCCATAGTACTGTCAAATAAAGCTAAAGAGGCAAGACTTCGCCACACCAGCAATTGCAAGATAGCTTATTAAGTCCACGGATTCTCAGTCTTTGGTGACCTTGGTTCTGCAAAACAGGGCAGAAGCTTACTAATCCTGCAGACAGTTATCTCTGGGATTTTATTTCTCACAATTAGGAACAAAACGTTGGCCATTGAAGGTCACTCACACGGCGCAAATCAGCAAATCTGCACTGAACGTTTCTGGAGGTGAAGTTTGTAGCATCTTTAAACCATTTGTCACCAGTGTGTGGTTAAGAACTTTAAAGAGGTTCCTAACAGGGAGCTCGTGGATATTCTTCAGGGGGACCATGAAAACTAGGCTTGCTTTAAAAGGAAACTTGTGAAAAAATAATAATAATTACTGTGCTATTTCTGTCTATGACACAATGTGAAGATGTGAACCATTTCCAGTGAAATCAATTTCATGCATTTTTTTTATTGAAATCATGCATGAGAGTCTTTCTTGCAAGGTTCCTTAGCTTTTTTTTTATCAGATTCTTTAAAGTATTTCAAGGCCTAGAAATGGTTGAGAACCTCTAGTTCACAGTCAGTCAGATATCTTCACACCAGCACTGGAGCAGCACCAGCCTTATCTGCTCTCTTTCCATAAAAACGACACAATATGTGTTTACTAAGAAATGTTCCAGAGTAACAAGTGTGTTTTGTTAACATATTTAGTGTTTTTTTCATATGTTGAGTCATTTCCTGTTTTCCATTATCTGCAAAGGTCAAAGGTCATGACCTTGGTGAGCGAAAAACAGGCTGCGTATGGGTAGAGGTAAGGCAACCGAGCCGGAAAGGGTGTAACCCATGCATTACATAGTACATGCATATTTTCACTCATGGAGGTGCCATCTGTAGATTGCCACGTAGCAGCGGCTGCAGGTTCGAAAGACGGACTGCAGCCGTTCTCTGTGGCTCCGCCGAGACCGAGACCCACCTCAGAACTTCAACAGCGGTCCATTTCCAGCATTGCGATGTGCCAGCTTGGGCTGTGTGAAAAGAAGGTCCTTGAGGAAGAGCTTTAGCCGAGCGTATCTGGTATTGTTGTGGGGCGTGCCCGTCTTTATGCATGGAGGTAGACCATGTCTGGTGAGGCATAATTAAAATGAATCTAGCACAGCACTTGCCTCATTAAAAAGTTCTGCTGCGCCGTTGTGTGGATTAAGACCTTCACCAGTGAGATCACCAGTGGAACCAATTTGGTCCTGTAGGAGCCCACATTGTGGTTTCAAAGGGGCTTCTGTTCTTTATGGAGACCTTCTGAAGAAACACCCTTTGTAGTGCTTGAAGGAGCCACTTCAGCTCCATGTTTGTGACAAATTATGCGAGTGACAAAACAAATTTATAGCAACGAGCAACATGGGGCAGCAGGTGGCGCAGCTGTTAGAGCATCACCTTCCGTATAAAGGACCCAGAATTGAATCCCTTGTGCTGTAGCACCCTTGATCAAGTCATTTACCATGAAATAACACAGCAGAAAGTAATCAGCTCTGTAAATCGGTACATTATCAATTGCTGTGAAAAAAGGTTAAAAAATAGGGTCTATTTTTAAAGAGCAGCTTGACAAACCCAAAATTGCTCATTTTAAATGTTATTCGATAATGTTCAGTATATCACGAAAAGCTGCTATCTGGGAAAAACTTAATAAAATTCTCCTGAGGAGTTTAAACTGAAATGCTGCAGATTCCAAAAGAAATGTTTTGCAAGAAGTGTCATACGGACGGAGATGAGAGATTACAGACTTCTGTAGCTGCAAGTTGGGGGACATTTTCATTCTGCGCTGAGTGTCCAAAGCAATAACAGAACAAATCATTTAGTTAGTGTAGCAGCAACTTATTGCTGCTTTTCAAAACTAACTTCTTCTTGGTTATATACAAAATTTAATTGAATCCTGATTTTTTGGAAAAAAAAACAAGTATTAAAATTGCAAAAATTATTGGGCACCAAGCAGCTGAAACCTTTGTGCGATGCAAACACTGGTTTGTTGCACAAACTGCTTAAAATTATTTAGCCGTTTAAAACAGGGTGATTTCTATAGCACACCTTCAATGTAAGCGCCTTCATCAGCTGAACTACAGGAGAGAGTGGGGATTTGAACCCAACACCTCTAATCACTGATAGTCCCCACCACTGACTGATAGTCCCCACCACTGACTGACTTATGAACCATGTATGAGACATCATCTCTCCAGCAGTAGTATCATGATGTTGTTTTAGCCAGTGAAACCCTTAACCTTTGTAAATGTCATTTTTTTAAGGTTTTCACTCACCATTTTATCAGCTTAGCAACTGATAATGTTTTCCTAATGCAAACTTGCAACAGAAAGTTCTACTGTGATTAATAAAAGCACATTAGCCAACTTGTTCCTTTTCAAATGACGGAGGAAGTGAAGTCATAGGAGGTTTGAAATCCCCCTCATACCTCCACAAGAACATCAGTCTCAAAGCTGACAAGTAAAGGAGTATTACAGTACACAGCCCTGCTGCTGGCCTCTGGGGGGGTATGTGTAAAGCTAAAAATGTTTAATTTGCGATGCGTCAAGACTGTTCCTCAAACTTACTTACTGAGGAAAACTCATCGTGGAATGGATTCACCCTTGGGGGGGGGTTTCTACCTCCCACCTGGGGCCAGTGCAGGGCTGCTGTCTCACCCTGGCACTACCCACCACAGCCACGCCCCAAGCATGGAAACACCACTGTAGCGTCCTGTCAGATCTCATGTAATTCCCACCCTGGGGGCGCCTGTGTAATGTGTGGGCTGGTCATAGCCTCAACCACTGGAGAAGACACCTGTAGCCCCAAGTTAGGAAACTGCGTCAGTGGTGCCGTGAATAACCTCGGATTCGTGCGGTACGATGCGCGTGGACTCGCTGGGCTTTTGCAACCAGACACTCTAAGCCTCTGCTGCAATATTATTTCTTAACCAGTGACGAGAAGAGCAGAAATGATGAACTGAGACAAACTGGCCTGCTAGGAATGTGATGTTTTCAGGTTATTCATTGCTGAGCAAGTGCTGTGGTAGCAACCTGAAAATGTTTCTGTAACTCAGGTAATGTATCATGCAATTCTAAAAAAATCCGTTTGGAAACGTCCTTAAATACTAGAAGACTAGGTGTCCAACAGATATGTAATATTTTTGCTGTGTTTCTACACTACATGTTGATGTCAGTATGTCAGCATGTGTGCTTTGCATGTGTACTGAGGGCCTTAAATCTGAAGACAAAGTCCTCCTGCTGATTTCCGAGGATAACAGTGACCTTCTGTCACGTCCATTGTGTTTGGCCATTAATGCTCATGCAGTTCAGTTTGGATAAAAAGTCCAAAAGAAGAAAGAAAATAATAAGTCAAGTATATATTAAATATTGACACTGGGAAGCCTTTGTACAGAGAACAGTAATTTCTGGACATAAACGTGCCCCATCATATCAAAAATAAATATGTCTACTACTAATCACTTGATACCAACTCACAGTGCACACATACAATTTATAAAAAAGACCAGGTAAGGTCATTTTTAATGTGTTGTAAACAATGAAGTGTATTAATTCAATTTATGCATTGTTGAGCCCATACCGTGGCACAAAGCTAAACCTAACTGACCACTCCTGACCTATATCTGACCACTCCTGAACCTGTATTTGTCCACTCCTGAACCTGCTTCTGACCACTCCTGAACCTGTATTTGTCCACTCCTGAACCTGTATTTGTCCACTCCTGAACCTGCTTCTGACCACTCCTGACCTGTATCTGACCACTCTTGAACCTGCTTCTCACCACTCCTGACCTATATCTGACCACTCCTGAACCTGTATTTGTCCACTCCTGAACCTGCTTCTCACCACTCCTGAACCTGCTTCTGACCACTCCTGACCTGTATCTGACCACTCTTGAACCTGCTTCTCACCACTCCTGACCTGTATCTGACCACTCCTGAACCTGCTTCTCACCACTCCTGAACCTGCTTCTGACCACTCCTGAACCTGTATTTGTCCACTCCTGAACCTGCTTCTGACCACTCCTGAACCTGTATCTGACCACTCTTGAACCTGCTTCTCACCACTCCTGAACCTGCTTCTGACCACTCCTGAACCTGTATTTGTCCACTCCTGAACCTGCTTCTGACCACTCCTGACCTGTATCTGTCCACTCCTGAACCTGCTTCTCACCACTCCTGACCTGTATCTGACCACTCCTGAACCTGCTTCTCACCACTCCTGAACCTGCTTCTGACCACTCCTGAACCTGTATTTGTCCACTCCTGAACCTGCTTCTGACCACTCCTGAACCTGTATCTGTCCACTCCTGAACCTGCTTCTGACCATTCCTGAACCTGCTTCTGACCACTCCTGACCTGTATCTGACCACTCCTGAACCTGCTTCTGACCACTCCTGACCTATATCTGACCACTCCTGAACCTGCTTCTGACCACTCCTGGACTTGCTTCTGACCAATCCTGACCTCTATCTGACCATTCCTGGACCTGCTTCTGACAACTCCTGGACCTGTAACCGACCACTCCTGACCTGATCTGACCACTCCCGGACCTGTATCTGTCCACTCCTGACCTGTAACTGACCACTACTGACCTGTAACTGACCACTCCTAGACCTGTAACCGACCACTCCTGACCTGTAACTGACCACTCCTGACCTGATATGACCACTCCTGGACCTGTATCTCTCCACTCCTGACCTGTAACTGACCACTCCTGGACCTGTAACCGACCACTCCTGACCTGATATG
>UFQX01000395.1:457117-503157 GCA_900497675.1 Arapaima gigas | reverse complement strand
GAACAAATTATAAACCACCCATTTCACTATTTTTGTGTGGGCTGCTTGTTGTTTATGCTCCCATTCCACCACCCTAGACAGGAGCCAGTAGTGGGGGCGTAACAACACTGCACAAACACGTAGCAACAAAGTGAACATAAGAAAGGAGTGTAGCAGACATCTCTCCGTATTTCACAGTAGTATGTGGAATATATAGGTGGGAATATATGGGACAGGAACAAGGCACTCGCACAATGTGCAAACTTAGTGTTTTTTTTCTTTCTTCCAGATGAATTTTTAATCCTGTGCTTTTTTTGCCCAATTGGCCAGAGCATGTTGTACTGTATCATAATTCGATACCTGGTATTAAAAATCAAATTGTGTTATACTGAAAACGTGTGAATCCGGGCAAATCGAGGGATGACTCTAATGGCGATTGCATCTTCAATTTATGACAATTCAACTTACAAAGGGTTGGCAAGACTACGTTAAAAAAAGGTATATTAATGACAAATGTTTTATAAAACACAGAACACATATAGTACGTATTGAATTCTTGGTTTAGGGTTCATTTAACCAAAAATGAATGCATGCAGTTCTAAGTATGGCCACTGGTAGGCAGTAAAGAAACAGAATTCTGACATTCTGACATCTGACCGCAATTTCGTATTGTTCTCTGATAGATGAACTGGTTACTGTAAACGCAGAGTAGAAAGCTATAAAAACTTATAGAAAAGTGAGGTTTGCTGTGTATGTAGAATTAACTTTATTTTCAGAGACTGTCAGAACTTGGATCCAGTGACAATGAGGGAAAAAAACAATTGAATGTTCTGCAAGGCAGGTATTTCTCAGGCTGCCGATGAGATATTCAGGTTTGTGACTTTTAAGACCTTAGTGGTCAGGGAAAGAGAGTTTCTACAACAAGGGGCTGTTCTCTCCTATGCGGAGATTTGAGCTTTGAGACGACACTGTGAATTCCATGAAAAGAGAGATGAAGAAGAGATGTGGGAGGGCAAAAGATTTTCCGGCAGACAGAAGAGCTGTGATGTTTTGCTGGAAAGGTCGCGGCCTTTAGTCTCCACCTTTGATGCCGTTGACTCTTGTTCTCCATCTCCACTTGTCAGTGACTCACAGAGAGAAGCATACAGCCTCCAAACAGACTGGTCAATGTGGCAACACATACACACAACTCTCAGTCACTCTTCATATCTGTGGCACTTGATCTCATTCTGTCATTTAGTTTTGGGTGAATTGCCTCCTTTTTTACCATTATATTTATAGCCACATCTCTGTTTTGACAGAATTGTTAGTTTTTGGAATTTTCCATGAAAGGATATATTTCATTATTTTTTGTTGTTATTTTTTTCTGTCTTATTCTGTGACTAGTATTTTTACAAAATCCACCATGTTTTTTGCCTTTGCTGGCTGAAGTACAGGATTTCCTGGGCATGTAAGGTGTTTTTTGGGTTGTGTTTGACACACTCGAGGATCCTTCTGGCCATGGGAGGCTTGATGGCTACTTTGTCTTTGGAAACGAGACGCCGCCTGTCCTGCCGAAGCTATCTGTCCAATTGTGGGCACAGCACTGCACGTTACCATCGATCAGGTACAGACCAGCAGCGCAGACCGTCCGCTGCTCACTGATTGTTAAAGCTTTCTAAGATGTCCCACAAAACACCCACACACATATTTCACACCTCTGCATTCTGTAATCAGGTAATGAATTGTTTGCTGTGGAGCTGCCTAATGTATGTATCTTGCAAAAATGCTTGAGCTGTTGATGTAACTTATGGAACTTACTGACCAAGCTGTACTGAAACTTGGCACTGTCAATGAAGGAACTTCGACTACCTGCTCAGTGACATTGGTCATCTTATTTAGTTTTAATGCATCTGAAGTCTAACAGTTTTTCTGGTTCTGTTAGGGTCCGGGTCAAAATGCAAATTATTTAACCATCACCCACCCAACCAATCAACTGGTTAAAGTAAATAAATAAACATCAGCCAGCTGAAGTCAGTAAGAAAGGACAAAAAAATGTAGTCCAAATAAAATACATACAATAGAAATATATACCAATGATTATGATATATACCAGTGATAAACCCAATATACCTGGGTTTATTTCAGGTGCTTCAGTTTACTGACACACATATGTTTGCAGTGGACTGTTTTTATTCTCTATTCCCTTATTAAACTCCAATGAAGCATTAGAAACACCAAGTAAACATCCAAACACTACATTCAAAACAAAACACTTGGTAAAACATCATCCAAAATACAGAATTCTTACAGAATGAATGATTCCCAAAGTGTCATGAAACTTTTGTCACTTTTACAAAAACTATAACCCATAATGGCTCTTATCCAGAATCCACAATCCACATTAAATTCAAATGCAGGTCACACAGGGATTCAAATGGCTCAGTCATATAAGGTGACTGTCATAATGTTGGGGTGAGGAGTATTATATACAGTAATGACGTGCTTTGAAGAACAAACAGGTATTACAAAGACAGGTCATCTTGGATACTAAGATAAAGTGGAGACTGAGGAAAATCAGGAATGTGCAGAATAGGGAATGCAGGCAAAACACAGGGGAATGAGAGCAGACCACTGCTGAGACTCAGCAATGACTTGTGCTCTCTTAAGGTGTGATCTGATGAGTAAAATAAGAACAGGTGTGTCCAGACCATGAGGTGTAGGAGGACCCCTGCTGGTGATCTGGGAAATTTTTCTCAGCGGGTTGTGACAATAACCAAATGCTTATATGACTAAAAGTCACATAAAACCATGTATCACTATTAATATATCACATTCAAGGTACATAGTTTTCACAATAATTCAAATACAATACATCACTAACAGAGTCCACAGAAAATGCTTTCTCCCAAAGCACAGTACGCATCTACAAATGACACATATAACACAAAACATCCTTTAAAACTCATTAAATTCTTTAACAAAACATCAAACACAAACACCACAGTTTCTACAAACCTCTGATATTCATTACTTACAAACACATTACACACCAACTATACAACACAAGCTTTTCTACCTTTTCTATTAAGCAAGTGGTTATAGATGATGGATGGATGGATAAATGGATGGATGGATAAACAATATAGAAGTATTATTTGAATCTGTGTGTCACTCAGGCTACAGTACAGTTTTTGACTGCCTACTTGGAACCACCTCCTATAACAAGGAAAATATAAATATGAGAGGGGTGTCCTCACTGCATACTGGCAGACTCAGCCCTCACAGCCATCACCATCTAATAGTAGAAGAGATCACCATGTTGAGTTAAAGACCACTGTTTACTGCTGACATAGTGTATTGACTGCTGGTGGTGAAGACAATAAATAGTTTAATAATGTACATGTGTGCTGTATTTACGGAAATGTGGAGTTACCTGCCACTGTTCCCTGCGCTGCTCATTCCAGTATTTCAGTTCTAAATGCAGACAGGTTCTGGGGTTTCATCAGCTGTCGGAAGGCCCTTGATGAGGAGCAGCTTATGCTAGAGCCCCCAGGGGTAAAGAAGTGGAGGGGAGGGGCAGTTTGGCCCCCGCCTTCTTCTGTAGCTGACCAGGCTTTGTCTGCTTCATGCTGATTCAAGCAGCTCTCCTTTTTAATGAAGCCTAAAAAGCTTTGTAAGTTCATTTGTTTGAAACAGAGGATGGAGTCTGACCACAAGGATGGATTAGGAGTGAAGGCAGATGAGCAAATGTGCCAAAGAGGGGTTTGACAGATGCAGGGAGATGGTTCTGAGGTGGAACTGGTTTAACACAAATTGCCAGTTGTGGTTATTCAAGGTGACCTTGAGTCTTGGAGCTTTTTGAGCTGTTTTTGGAGGTGTTGTTTTGTCTTTTGAGTTTCAGGGCTCCTGGATAATGTAAAAAATGTCAAAAATCTAGAATTTACTGTCAAACACCCTTTTATTGCAGGTATAAAAGGGAGCACAAAATGAAGATCCTCAGCTACACAGTGCACAGAACAGGGACAGGGAAAGAAAAAAAAAAGATAATAAAGATAGATCAAAAGATATTATTAGATAAGTAGTATATAGATAAATAAAAAGTAAAAATAAACAAGTACATACACACACACACAAACAAACATAAACATAAATGAATAATAAGCAAAAAGTGCACACACATATGGTGGATGTCAGTGGTCATGGTCAGTGGTGGTGGTGGTGACCAGGTCTGAGATGAGCGAGATCATCAACCTTGACAGCCTGTGGTAGGAAGCTGTTCCTGAGGTTGGTGGTTTTGACTCTCAGGCTGTGATAGTGTCTCTCAGATGGCTCCAGGGAAAACAGAGGGTGGGATGTTGTGAGCTCTTCGGATGCACCTCTTGTCTCTTGTTATAGGTAGTCTGAATAGTGGGTAGTGAAGTCTTGGTGATGGACTGGCCATCTTCACTACCCACTGCAGAGCTCCCTGGTCAAAGGCAGTGCAGTTCCCAAACCAAACTGAGATGTAAGAGAACAAGATGCTCTTTGGGACATCTGATGAAGATGGAAAGTAAAAGTGGAGATGCTGTTGTGCCTTTTTCACTAAATGGGTTGTGTTGTGGGTCCAGAAGAGGCCCTTGGTGATGTGCACTCCCAGGAACTTGAAGCTGTGCACCAGCTCCATTGCTGGACCACCAATACACCAAGGAGTGTGAGCAGTTCAAGTCCTTCTGAAGTCCTTCTGAGTCTCCTTAGTTTTGTTGACACCGAGAAATAAATTATTGGGCTACAAGTCATTTCACTTCCCCTCTGTAGGCCGACTCATTGTTATTGGAGATGTGGTCCACAACTGTGGTGTTATCAGCATACTTGATGATATGGTTGCTGTTGTATTTGGCAACACAGTTATGGGTTAGGAGAGTATAGCAGTGGGCTGAGCACACAGCCTTACAGAGTGGCAGTGTTCAAGATGGTCAAACCACCAGTACTGAAGGTCCAGTGGTACTGAAAGATTTGTAAAGGGCTGGTTTTGTGTTAATGTTCAACTCTTAGGCAAAAACCGTAGAAGCCATGTGACTATCTATCTAAAGATCTCGAGATTACTGATTCTTATAGCTTTGTGGTGGTACTGCCATTGTACTCAAAAGAGCCAAGTTTAAATCCCACCNTGACTATCTATCTAAAGATCTCGAGATTACTGATTCTTATAGCTTTGTGGTGGTACTGCCATTGTACTCAAAAGAGCCAAGTTTAAATCCCACCTCTATTCTTGCTGTATCAGTTTATGGTACATACTCTGCTTGAGCAAGATATTTACCATAAACTGATTCAGCAAGAATACCCAGCTGTGTAAATGAATAAATAATTGCTTAACATTGTATGTTACTTTGCAAAAAAAGTGTTAATTAAACATACAGCAGGTCACTTGGTATGAGGGCCACTCATTCCATTTGAAGACATGTAATCAATACAGCAAAGTACCACTTGGAATGGACATCTGCTTCAGATGCAGCGTTCCAGGCCTTTGGTGAGGACCCACTGCCACAAAGACCCACAGAGGGGGACGGTGTATATTGTACAGTGTATATAAACTGGGTCAAACACTAATATTTGCCTTTGAAATAGGAATGAAAACAGTTGGGATTTAAAAGCAGAGCTCTGCATTGAATAAAATTTTATTTCCTGCTTATTTTCAGGCATTCACTTCTGTGTTGTTAAGCAAATGAGCTTGTGCCTGAGTGTGCAGAACCTTGTGTGTGTGTGTGTGTGTGTGTATCATAATTTGCATTGTCAGATAGTAAAGCTGATCTCTGCTCTTGAGTAGAATGTATTGTCAGCAGAAGAACCATCTTTTTAAAAACCTGCTCCTGTTTTAATGGCTTTCATGATCCAATCAGAACAGCTGAGTTTTGCAAGCCTAAAAGCTCAGCTGCTTTTCTAATGTTCCACGTATTACAGACGCCAATATTTAAACACTGTTTGCAGATGGACTAATGTAAAGTACATCTGTCATTGCAGCAGCGCTATGCGAGTCATGCCCTGACGTGCCTACTTGTGCACATCAGTCGCATGAACACAATAAAAAGTGTGTTCAGGGTAAATGCATTGCTCAAAGGTACAACAACAAGGCAACCTGCGATCTGCAACCCGGAAGCCTCCCAGTGTCAATGCCGCTGGTCTAACCATATGAGTTGCAGATGTGCTGTAGGGTTCAGGGATGTTGAAGAATCTCAGACCTTCAGACAATTTTGCTCATTTTGTCTGACCTCTGAATTCTTATGCAGGATAAAGGTTCTGTCCATCCAAGCACCTTTTTCTCTACTCCAATCCAACTCACGCTTCCTCCTTTTTACATACCTCAATCTAACACACCCTCGCTATAATCTGGCCCAACATGCTTGCCCACTCTTTCTCCATACTCCAAACTAACACAATCTTTACTATTCCTCTGTCTTCCAAACCAACACAGTCTTTACTATTCCTTTCTACTCCAAACCAAAAAACTCAACAACTTTCTCCATACTCCAAACCAACACAATTTTTACTATTCCTCTGTACTCCAATCCAACACACTCTTTCTCTCCCCTTCCCAACAGGATCATTTTCTTTCTACCTCAGTATAAACTCTCTCTTTGTACCAAACCTACCACAACTTCTCTAATTATTACCCAATACTCTTTTTTTCTACCCCTAAACTTCTTTTACCAATACTCTATCTCTTTCTAACTCAACAAAACATATTCTTTCTTACCCCAGGACACTTTTTTCTCTCTTTTACTCTGCTTTCCTTCTTCCACATGTGATGTCCACCAAATTGTCTCTCTGGCACTCTCCCAGTCACATCTTTTACTGTTATCTGTGAGATGAGGGAGAGGGAAAGAGAAAAAGAGACATCTATTGATTTCTCTGCCCCCCTGCACACCCCCCCCCATCTCCCACACAGTCCCGGCCTTCTTTGCCTCCCATCATTACAAACTCAGTGCATTAGTAAGTGCAAACTCATCACTCATTAAGTTTGCCCCTCTCTTCTTTTCCTTCCCTGGCTCACACGCTGATCTATTGACAGACAGACTAAGTGGCTCCTGGATGCTCTGAAATGCCCTGACAGTACATATCTATTCTGACATTGATGCACAGCAATATGCAGCAGCACAGGTAGCAGCACAGGCAGTGCTGTGGGTAGCGCCACGGGCACTACCGTGTTTTGTGTGTCCCCCTGGTAGTTAAGGTCGTGTTGGCACATGTGAGGGATTCCCCTGTGAGAGGCCATTGGTTGCCATCAGTTTCGTGCAGCATCACGCCGAGTGTGAGCACACTAACTGCGGATTTGCCAGGTTCACAGCTATATCAGTTGTGGAGTAAATACAGGTGTTTTTCCATTGTGTTTTGCAAAGATTTGGACTTCTGAAGCATGTGAACTTAAATACTTGTGTACAAGTATGAGTGGTACAGGTGTTGAAGATCATCCCTGCCTGTGAGCTCATCCATCTATGTGGTGTGAATATGAGCTTCTGTGTTTGTTAACATTTTTCCTAGGATTCATTCAGTAAAAATAAGCTTTGCAGTGAAACGTCAATATTCAACTTTTTCCATTTTCATCAACTGCTTTTCCTGGTGGTCTGGAGCCTATCTCTGAAGTATTGGGTGTGTGGGGGGTACACCCTGGATATGTTACCAGTCTACTGCAGCCCTGCTTAACAGTGTAAGAAAAATCATCTTAGAAAACTTGCAAAAAAATACAAAAATATTTCCAGTGGTCAAGTCAGGGCTATTTATAAAGACAACAAGGAGCAGCAGCTTATTTATTCTTGTCTCATTCACTATTTTGTCTCCCTGTTTTTCACTGAAAACCAAAGATATTGTTTTGTTAGCCATCACTGGTCCACATATAAGATGTGGGCCTTTGTTGCTTCTGATCCTTTGTATGAAAGGTACTGACATCAATTCCTAGTGCACATCTGCTCTCAAACCTACAGACCAAAGAGTTAACACTGGCCAAACATTACACAAATATACATGTACCACTGTACAGTGTGCAAGAGCAGTTAATATATATATGTGCCTGTGAACATAGGTATACATATATGTTGGCATGCATGAGGCCAGGAGGACATACAAGTTGGGCACATTGAGCTCCCAGTTGCTCCAATCTGCGTCTGATCACAGCTGCAGGGAATCAACTGTGGGTTTCCCTGCAGGGTTTTTAAAGGCTGTCATCTGAGGAGCTGAGAGAGAGCGAGAGGCAGAGGGAAGGAGAGGGGAAGGTAGGGAAGCAGGGCACGGGGGTGTCCCCGGAACCTGATCCTCTTCCTTTTCTGTGGCTCTGTCCAGCAGTTTGGCAGAGAGGCTTTTCCCTTGCCAAACCAGCAGACAGAGTGAAGAGGGACAAGCAGAGAAGAGGACCTGGAAGATGAGAGATGAATAAGGAACAGGCAGAATTTGCAGCAGGAGAGAAAGAAGGAAAGAAAGCAAGAAGTGAAAGTGGAGCGGTAGAAAGAGAGAGCAATAGCTAGGGGTGGGATGGACAGGGAGGCCAGGAGAGGAGAGGTGAATGGACAGAGGGATGAGGTGGAGAGTGGCTCAAGCCTCTCTCTGGACAGTGAGGGAGGGGGTGGAAGGAGAGAGGGAGGACAGGGAGTGCACTATAGGAGAAGAACGTGAGAGGCAGTCACCTTCGGATACAGAATTTGCCAAGCAACCCTTGAGCAGGTGCTGGGCATCACGAAAGGACCTCTGGTCACAGGTGACTCTCACCTCAGGACGGGCTTTCTAGTCACGGAAGAGGGACTTTTACAGAAGACTGGACATTTTGCACAAAACTTTTACAGCACCACAAGGGATTGCGGACAGACTGATGATGCAAAAATGACAGCTGCCTGGGCACTAAAAGAGAAATTTCTACCGGCAAATGAAAGGACTGAGGGACTAACTCTTGTTAAACAAGGTTCCGAGTTGAGTCAAGGCCCAACTCCTGCTTGCTAGCTGAGGAAACGGTTTGACACATCAATGCTGATTAACTTGTACATGCAGAGTGCTCATCTGTTCACTGCGCATGGCTAACTGCAAAGCAAATTTTCTTTTCTAGTTGAAGTTGGTTATGGAGGAATTCTTTCAGGTTTATGGGAAATGACGGGCCTGTAGCAGGTGCCATTATTTCCCTGTTGTTCTTGCTGTGTGGAGTTGCTGAGTTAACTAACAGCGTGGGTATGTTTCTCCTGTAGCTGGCTCCTGACTTCTGCTTCTCTGTTTCTCTCTGTTGAGTTCGGATGTAGTGCTTTACTGCATCATCGGGCAGATTTATTGTACTTCTGAAGGGATTACTGCACGTATCTTGCTGTGAGACCTTCACGTGCTTCTTGCAATTTCTGCTCTCAGCGGCTGACTCCAATGCGAGGGTACAAGTTCTCTGTTTTGGTTTGTACAGCTCAGGGAAAAGAAAAGTTAACACTGCAACAAAAGGTTTGCTCATCTTCCGTCTCAATAAATCCCAAACTGGCCTCCTGGGGAATTGTAGGATGGGCTTGAATGTCAGTTGCTGCATCCGCCTGTGTTGGATCCAGGTTGTCCTGCATTACTGTATTTGTAGCACCTGCCTGCCAGCCACACCATCTCATGCTGGACCACAATGTCTCCCAGGCTCTGGCCACTTCTGATAGACTAACCTAGGCTTCCCTGCTAGCCACCTCTGCCTTCCACACTTGCCCCAGACAGCCATGGGGATCCAGGGCATGGAGCTGTTCGCCATGGGAGTGGTCATCATCCTCTTCGTGGCTGTGCTCAAGCAATTTGGCATCCTGGAGCCCATGTCCCTGGAAGGTAAGGCTGGTGGCTTTGTGGGTTAAAGAGGTGGAGCCCAATGGTCCAGCATCCCTGCATGACCATGAGAGCGAGGGACATAGGAGCAGAGTTATCACTGATGTCATAGGCTGTACTCTGTGATGGGTTACTAGTTGCTACTTATTATTTTCTTCAAAATGTCTGGATATTTTGGGTATTTTTTATCTAGGGCTTGTATACAGTGGAGCACACTGAAATTTTTGCTTTAAAGTTTTTTACAAAGGCATTTGAAGATAAAGTTTATAAAGACACTGTTTCTTATGGAATAATGGAGTTCAAACATTTTAGTATGATAAGTACGCTTTCTCTTACTGCCAGATTTTCTTAAATCATTAAGCATGGAGACTAAAGTCATGTACAATGTTGTAGCTGAGAGATTCATTGATTCATAGAGGGAAAATGCGGTAAAATTATTGCACTTACTGCAACTTGGTTGCTTATTATGCATCAGTTTTCCCCTTACAGAAACTGGAAGTACAGTTTTATAAGGATCTAGGACAAAATTTAGGGTTTTTCATTCATGCAAATAAATATCTACACCATCATCTCAATAAATGTCCCTAAATGACCCCCATTATGAAAATCCAAACTTTTAACTGACAGTGGAAAACACATATTAAAAATCTTCATAAGCTCAGCTTTGATGCTTGCTCAGCTTTCTGATCTCTTTGTGAAACATCAGTACTGGCTACCCAGTCACAACACATAGAAGATCTGGGCAGCATCTGCTATCACATCTTCTCTTTGATGCCAATATAAGGATGAGCAGCCCTGTGCCAGCACTTCATTCCAGAGAAGTCAGTGGGGAAATACAGGGATAAGAGATAAAGAAATTGAAATTGAAGTTTTTTTAGGAGCTCAGGACATGTATGACAGGTATGGAGTTTATTGACTCTTTGTGTGAATGCTCCCATTTACAATCTCAACCTATTAAACAAAAAAGAAGGAATTTTCATAGAAGTTTTTTTAATTTTCCTGTGTCGATATGCGAATTGACAGGCAGTAGGGGAAAAAATTTTATGAAATGTGTTTAGAAGATAAGAGTTTAGTTCTGAGTGTCAACTGAAAAACAAATTTTTCCCCACATGTGCCTTTAATGTGTAAAACAAACTTTCTGCCATGAACTTTTTAAATTGACAAGTGATGCCATTTTAACATTACTTAAGGCAGTTATGAAGATTAAATACTCTTAAAAAAAGTCACGCAGCTAATTTTTAGTTTAGTGACTGAAGAATGTAGTTTTTTTAAAAAATAGAATGTTCATATCAACAATTCATACTACATTCCATGCTAAATTCCAATTGCTTCCATTTATTTACTTAAAATTAGTAAAATTAGAGTAAAATCTAGGTGCTTAGATGGCTTTGCTTCTCCAACTAACCATGGTTATCTGTAAGAATGGGTTTTTATATGACAGAATCCAAGACAAGCTGTCTTTCTACAAAACAATTTAACAGTACCATTGCTACTATATTACTACTATATTTTTGCTGACTTTGCAGGCATAGTATACATAAATAGTAAAAAAATTAGGACATTTTTAAATCACCTGGTAAAACTACCCACAAAAATGTAAACGTTTTAAGTTGTGGTGGCACTACAATAACAATAATCACAGAAGGGATTCAGTATGTCTGACGCAACTCTCAACTATTGCCATCATTTTATAAATGAACAAAATCAGTAGTCAAAAGCAATGTTCATTATGCAGGGATTGGATTCTTTTTTACTTCTGATTTTTTCATTAATAAAATGATGGTAAGAGTTAACATTCAGAGATTTCACAAATAAGCGAAGGTTTAAAAATAACTTGTCAGGTAAAAACCCATTCTTACAATTGCTTGTTTGGCAGAAATCAATCTTAGTGCAGTCATGTGCAACTGCTGTGTTAAAACTATGTACCCTTTTCTCCAATTAATTTGCAAATCAAAATAGGCTGGATGCACAGTATTCATTGGTATTGCTTTGCATGACCTACGACAATTTGTCAGATATACAGGTCATAGAAAGCTATATTTGCTGAAATATTACACTATAAGTGGGAATGGCCAAATAAATCACTCCGAGTCTAGTAGCAGATTTAAATTCACTGACACAAATAAATAGGATCATAGTACAAATAGTTTTTTTCCATCATTTAACCATTCCATCTCACCACATTCAGCATCATCTTTTCTGTTTCGTCTTTTTGTCTTTACTTTTGCTTTCATATTTCTCCTTCCATCTCATTTCCACAGTTTCCCCCACCTCTCTCTCTCTCTCTCTCTCTCTCTCTTTCTCTTCTTTCTCAATCTTTCTCCCACTATTTCTGTTTTGAAGGAGTGAGGACCCACACCCTTAGTCTAGCATTACTTTCCATTAATTATAAATGCAGTATTGAGCTTGCTTTCTTTACTGCTGGCTAAATATGGAAGCTGCAGTCCTTTGGTAAGGAGTCTTGAAGGACATGGTCCAGGCCTCTGTCCTGAGGTGGTAATATCCCCATCAGCCCCATCCTTCTTTTATTTTGCACCCACGCAGCCACCGTGTTCCCCAACTCTCCACTAATAATGCTCCCAGGGGTTGATTCCCTGGCCCGGCTCAGCTTTCTGTGGTTGGGGGCTCGTATAAAAAAGGTGACTTCAGCACCTGTTTTTGACCAGGTCATAATGCTGACTTTTGGGTAATGTGGCCAAGAGGGTGATCCTGAACTGCAGTAACTGCACCCTTGCATCTTTGTTTTATTTTGTGTCTCTGTTGCTCTCAATCAAATCTTCTTGATCTTGAAGTACAAAGAAGTCGAATAGCTTTTCTGTTCATCATATGTCATTGATTGTTGAAATGGTTATTTCACAAAAAATTGCACACATCGAGATCACTTTACCTGATCACAAGGCTGCCAAAGAGGGAAGGGTTTTCCCTGCTGGGGGTACAGTTTGCTATAAATTGGTACACTGGTACAGTTAGAAGCTGCTTTTGAGTGTTCAGTGATGGTATGACATAACTTATGCCAGGAACAGTTTGCCATGAAGTGACCTTATTTATGGACCATCCATACTGGTTTTGATGATCTTGTGACCTTTTCCTCCATCAGTTTCATATTCTTTCCTGCAAAAAACTGCATTCCTTGTGAATTACAGGCTTGTGCAGATGAGAGGATTAGTCTATATCAAAGGTTCTTAACCTTTCTTAGGCCACTGACTCCTTAAAAAATGTCATGAATGCTAAGGATCCCATCAGAAGAATATCCATAAACACATTGAGAGAAAACATAGCACTCAATATTTCTATTTTTAAACCAAGCCAGTGCTTCACAGACCTTCTGAAGTCTATCCACAGACTACGAACAGATCCATGGAGACCAGGTTAAGAACCTCCTGTCTACAGTATATGTAATGGAATGTCTCATTTCTGTTTAGCAACATCTGTCATTATAATTCAATTAGAATTATAGCATTATAATTAAACGCTGTATCCTGGTCAGGGGTGAAGCAGAAAACAGTCTGTTGCAGAATCACTGGGTGCTGCACTATGAAATTATACACTGGATGGGACAACAGTCCATCACAAAATGGACACACACTGTCAACTATTTTGAGTGATCAGTATTGAAACACACGTCGGCAAACTGTGAAACAAAAACCCATACTGACACATGGAGAACATGCAAACTCTACATAAACTGACCTGGATGTAAACCTCACCCAGACATGCACAGAGGGGGCAACACTACTCTGGAGCCACCATGATGTATGTAACAGCATTTCATATTATCTCTTGATTTACTCAACTTTTTAATACTACATTGGTGTCTTGGGTAGACACTAGCGCTTATTACATCGACAACTGCAATTACCAGGAAGTGGAAACGTGGCCGCACACAGAAAACATACCAATCGTTAGAGGGCGCTGTTTGCTCAACTTAAATAATTTCTTATTTACTGTAGAATGAATTTTTTTAAACTTTTTTCATAGTTTTTTGTATTCAAAGTGAGGCCTGAAAAGATCTCTTAATATTTTGACATTTGTAATTTATTATTGACATGTGTGATATATACAGTACTGTGCAAAAGTCTTAGGCATGCAACTTCAATGTCTGCTGAGAAGTACAGGTAGATTCTTATCTACCATTAGGGAGGTTTCTGATTGATCCCAAATTCATTCTGCAGCCTGAGAATCTGCAAACACCTGCAATCTCAAACACCAAATCTCAGTCATACAGAACTATCTTCAGCAAAAAGAAGGAATCCTGCAACTGATGGTATGGTCCCCACAGAGCCCTGATCTCAACATAATCAAGTCAGTCTGGGAGTACATGCAGAGACAGTCAAAGTCCGCAGAAGAACTATGGCCAGTTCCTCAAAATGTTTGGAAGAACCTACCAACCTCTACCTTAAACTCCATCCAAGTTTGCATAACAGAATTGATGCTGTTTTGAAGGCAAAGGGTGGTCACACCAAATATTGATTTGATTGAGGTTTTTTTTGTCTACTAAACTTTTTAGAAGGTTTATTGATTAATAAATATTCATGGCATTATTTTTGGAACCATCCTTGCTTTATAGCATTTTTCCCACAGGTGCCTAAGACTTTTGCACAGTACTGTACATCAACATATGTCTCACTTTTCTTTAATCTGAAAGTGTTTATAACTCTCAGATCATGAGGTTCTTTGTCTGGATTCCTTTTTTTTGTCTCTGTTTTAATCTAATTTTAACAAAGCTTTATAATAAATCAGACCATAGTGTTTAAGGACATGGTTTTGTGTCCTGTAGGCTGCCAGTTCTTATCCTGAAGTCACACCCCATAAATACTCTATGTATAATAGATTAAATAATAGGGTTATTTTGAATATGAGTAAAATGAGTTATTCATTCATATTAAAATAAAAATCTGCAAGGCAGCATGAACATATTGGTCCCAATGTATTCTGTAGGCGTATGGCTGCCTTAATGTGTTTATTGAACTAAGAATTATACCCTGGATGGGACACCAGTTCCCTGAAAAACAGTAAAAACTAATAGTAAAAAATTTTCCCTTAAATCAAATATTCTATATCTGTGTTCTGCATATTTATTGTGACATCATGTTTGAGATTAATGCTAGAGTCCAGTGATTCTGTTGGCTGCAACACCACTGAAGATCTCTTTGTCTATTTTGGATGTTTGGCAGTCCATATATTATGTGCTGTGTCAGATTGACCATGGAGAAGGTCAATAATGCCTTACCCCATGTTTACTTTACTCAGACATGAAAGATATCACCTGCACCGCTATTCCCCATTTCTTGTTGTTTTTATAGCGTTTCTGGCTTCACCTTGGTTGTCTCTCACCTGCGCCCACTGCCTTTCACACTAGGAATTCCTCCTTTGCTGCTAGCCAAACAGCAGTTTGTTTGTGTGTGTAATCATTCATGTAAGTTGCAGCGTAGCAGCACAGCTGTGTGCTGAAATCACATCTTTGGATGTGAAACCATCTTAATGAACTATCAGAGGATAAGAACCCCAGTTTATTGCCACAGGAAACTTAACCATGGCCTTTAGTACTGCTTCTCTGCGTGTTTCACCATTCAGATGAACAGGCTTTTCACCGTTGATCCTTTTAGTTTTGCTGCGATCTACTGCAGAATGTTGTGGTGTATACAGACCAGCCGAACAGCTACTGACACTGAGACAAAGACAATAAAGTGAGAGCGCGGGGATGTTTGCCAAGTGTGACGGCTCCCTTGGGGGGAGCTTCTCCTTGGCTCCCATGAGCTGGGTGCTAATGAGCCCTGGGGTATGATCAGAACAATTAGTAGAAAACTGGTTCACAAGGCTGGGGAGATGGGAATGAGGCCACAGATTCAGATTAGATCAGTTGAACACTTGTGGATTTTTTTCAGGAGGCTTCAGGTGTTCTTCAGGTAAAACTGTGCTGTTCAATCCTTCTCACATCTGGTTTTGCCTCCTTTCATTTTGTAACACAGCAAAATGGAAGTTTCCCCACAGCTGCCCCCAACTTTCTCCCCTTGAACACTACTAACATTCTGGATCACTTTTATAAGGGCTACTTGTATTAATAATAATAAAAAACTAATTCTTTATGGGTCTCTATCTATCACACCTTTATTTTAAATTTTTACCCAGTACTTATATCTTTAACCTCACAGGGGTAGTTTTCCCATTTTAGCTGCCACTTTTGTTTTCAGAGTGAAGGTACAAGAGGAATTGAATTCCCTCAGCTAATTCTGAAAAGTAGGAAAGAGTGAAAGGTTAATTCATAAAGATGTTAATGGAGACAGACATTAACAGAAGAAGAAAAGTATGAGAAGAGAACTGGAGGGAGGGGAGTAAATGAGAAGTACCATAAGAATGATGAATGATGTCACGGGGAGACTGACGTTTTAGGACACTATGATTTTCTTTTTTCGTGTACTTTGACCGTTACTAAGACGGTACAGGGGTTTTGGGTGTTGCTGTATTGTTCTGATTCGACAGAAGGCTGGATTGAAAAAGGACATCAAGGCAGAGATTTTTGGAACTATATGAACACTGGATAAACCTTCCACCAACCTGGCAATCTAATTTATTTTCTGGAGACGTTACATTTTTTTTCTTCTGTGGAAATAGAAAAGTGTTGCCTAGTTTAGAAGGATTTAAATCTGTGCCTATCCACTGTGTAGTTCAATCTACCCAGCCTGCAGAATTTGGTTTTTATTTTTTTATTTTGCACATCACTGATTGTGAGTATGTTCCAATCGCTGCCTACATGATAGATAGTTGGAGGGTTATTTTCTTGTTTCTGTGTTTAAATGGTATCAGTGTAGTTTTGTACATTAAAGGATTGCTCATTTGGGAAGGTAATTCTGATTGAAACCGGTTTTTAAGAGTGAGAAGAAGATATTACAGACTTAAAAGGGAGCGATAAAGGCATTTCAGCCTTTCCAGCATACTGCCCAGTTTGATAGACAGAAACCAGATAGGAGCAGGAAGGTATCTATGTGAAATAAAGAGGGGAGAAAGGGGGCTACAATGAGTGTGAGGTGGGAAACGGAGGGTTTGCAGACGGTGGGGATTGTGTGCCTGGTCTTCATGTTCCTCAAACTGATGCACCTGCTGGGGCTCATTGACATCACCGAGACAGGTGAGGGAGCAGGAATGGGGGTCTGGTTGGGGTCGGGGGCAGAGGGGGAGGATGAGGGGGTCAGCAGGAGTAGTGGGTGCTGGCTGGTACATGAGCCTTCCACTCTGAACCTGGAGTGCCTCTGTAGCTTGTTAGAAAGTGTGGCATTGTGGTGTTGCCAAAAAAAAATTGATCCACATACAGAAATATCCCATAGAGAAAGTGGACCGGATTTTAAGATGTTTCTTGATTGTGGTGACAGCAGCTCATATGTACCTATAAGCAGCCAAGATCTGTATAACTAACCTTGGCAGCGCAACACCTTTTTTCTTCGTAGTGGTTAAGTGTTAATAATCCAGAATGAAGTACACTGGCCCTGGCATTTTGGACCATTTTTATACCATATATCTCAGCGTCTCACTGTGTCTTTCCATCTCTCTCTCTGTACTGTATCTGTAGTCCTGTGACAGTTCTAAGGTGACGTTGTGTGCTGTTTAACTCGTATCTTTTTTCTCTCCTTGCTCCTTCTGTCCCTCTCTCCCCCCGTTACTGTCCCTCCCCACCGTTTCTATGTCTTTGTGTTTCCTGCAGATGGTGAGTATGTGCAGGCCTAAGACTCAGCTTGCTGTGAGTTCTCTAATCCTTCCTGTCTCCGGCACCAGCACCCACTCTCCACCCCAGGAGCATCTGCTTATCTCCCTCTTCTGTTTTGCTCCACCTTCTGTCATGGTTTTAAGTTTTGCTGCTTTCTGGTCTCTGCTGCTCTTCTCCACTTTGTCTCTGTCTCCTTCCTCCTGCTCTCCTCCTCTGATTCTGGCCCTCCCTGCTCCTTCATATCCTCACTCCTGCTCACTCACCCTGGCCCTCCCTCCCTCTCTCCCCCCGTCCCCACCTCTCTGACTCACAGACAGCAGTGACAGTGACCTGGAGCTCTCCACTGTGCGCCATCAGCCCGAAGGCCTCGAGCAGCTGCAGGCTCAGACCAAGTTCACCAAAAAGGAGCTGCAGTCCCTCTACAGGGGTTTTAAGAATGTGAGGACTTGTATATTATTATTATTATTATTATTATTATTATTATTATTGATGCTGTTGTTGTTTTTTTGATGATGCCTATGACTTATAGAGATAGAAATCAAAACACAACAAGGCAACCAGCAGATGACGGTCTGGGGTGAGGTGTTGCTGTACCCAACTGAATCAGGGTTGCAAATAAATGCTTTACAATTCAGTACTTTTTCAGATAGTTGTTATTACGGAGTGATGCAGCATAGCCGGCTTTGAGGAAAACAAAAAAGACAGTTGCAAATGAATTATATAAGTCATCTGGTGAGGAAAGCAGAAAACCCCCAAGCCAAGGAAGCAGGGGAAAATAAAGCTTAAGGAGGTATAAACTGAACCCCCCCAGGGCCTTCTAGTGTGTTAAGACATGTCTGTGACACTACAGCTGGGATACATGTGTCCATCAGCTGATGGTGACTTAGCGCAGGCAGAATCCATAAGGAGATCACAGGCCTAGTGCAGATATAAGTGTGCATTCACTTCAAGGGGCTTCCTAGCTGGTTCATGGCTCATTGATCAGGGGAGGTTAGGCACACATTAATCAAACAAGCACACAACAGGTAAATACTAAGGAAAGTCATGGAAAAAGGGATTTCATGCAGTCTACATACCAGATAAGAGGTAAGTTTTCAGAAGGCAGATGGTAACACATCTAATGTTAAGTGATGGTCTTCATTCCACAGTTAGGGAGAGAGGTACCTCCAGGCTGGGGTTTGACCTGGGGCTGGAAGGGCTTTACAGTTTTTTAAGGTTTGTGGTTTGTATTGTGTTTCTACTATGGAAACATGTCCTGTGCCCCCCCCTTCCAATCACTCATTCTCCTTTCTCCTCCATCTCCAGGAATGTCCCAGTGGACTGGTGGATGAGGATACATTCAAGAACATCTATTCTCAGTTCTTTCCCCAAGGAGGTAGGCTCATCTTCAAAAATAGGACTTTGATCTTTATAGTTGATGCCTGTGATGGCAGAAAAAGTTCTAAGTGAAAGCTTTACCAAGCTGGCCAACAGGTATGCTGGCTGAAGACAAATGGAGAGAGGAATGTTAATTTAGGGTGATAACAAACGTTCCAAAATGCAATGGTGTGAAATGTGACGTTTATTACAATGACATACACTGCCAGTGCAGTAAAACCCTGGTTAGCACTCAGGATACCCGTAGGAAGTGGAGTGTTAACGGAAACCACACTACAGTCACTTTAGCATGATAACTTATTAGATAGGTGCAGGACACACACTCTCACACATATACACACAGATACACACACATCCATGGGCACATGCATGTACATACATATACACACACACACGCACACACAGATGACAGATGTAATGCACATGGACAATGGAAAGAATGGATCCTGTGGCTCCCAGTTGCACACACTCAAAATCTGTGTACATTGAGTGGAAAAAAGCACAGAGAATGTGATGCCCCATAGGGTTGGGACCTGAGTGGGTGGCACGAGTATTAGTAATAATGAGGATTATTAAAATGCTAGAAAAGGAGATGTGCAAAGCCGAGTGCACTGTGCACGTGTCCACTGTAGCAATACAGGATGAACGCTATAATGAAACAGCACCGTATGGAGCAGTGCTAACCAGGGTATTACTGTATAAATAGTTCAAGTATGAATAATGAAAGATGGGTTTGAAAATTTGTCCTTATTATATTAGACAATATCCCATTATTCAGCCAGTCATTATTTACATGATGTATGTGCTTTACCAGTGAGTATAGATACCCTCACCAAATCATGAAATCATGTCCTCAAACTTGTGAAAAGTAAGTTTTTAAGATATAAAAAAAAAAAAATCACATGAATTCTGTGATGTTTCGAATAGCTGTTTAAGTCACAGATCCAACTGTGGGACTCTGCAGAGACTAGAGTAGTTTTATAAACATACAGGTGCCAGCAGGTTGTGAACTCAGGTACACGACGGGTTCTTGCCACCAATTACTCAAGAAATGGCAGGATTAGATTTCCAATGTTAATCTTTATCCTCATTAGGATCTGTGAAGTAATACTTTGCACCAGCTGAAAAGCAGTTTCGGGGCAGTAGTGACTGTTTTAGCACATTGATTTACCTCTGAGATAATTATAAGTGCTGCCAGGTACAGTAGCATTGTATTGTTATCTGTCTAACATTATCTCCCAATGCCATATTAATTTCCTTTTATAAGTAATGCGAGTTGCTCTTTATGCAAGATGTATCAGAGCTCATCAAGCTGGGCTTCCATTAGAGTTTGTCCCATTTAAAGTAATTTAGTTGTATAAATGACTCTTGTCTTTCACTTCCTTCTTCCCAAAGTACATTATGTTTAAGAAGCCTTTACTATACTACACTGTACAGCTGATATTACAATATACCTGGCTTTTTAAACGCCTTCATAAAGTATGCAAAGAGTTTGTATAGTTGAGCATTATGTGCTCTGTAGGGTGTGATGGCAATAAGTTAGCTGGACCCAACCCAGGAGGTCTCTTACATGGAGTTCTCTGCTCTCTGCAGAAGTTTGCCATTGTGTTAAGCTTCACCAGCAGCACAGGCACGATTGGAGATCATATTGTGACCACTTGTGTTCTGCATTTGCTGGGAGTTTTATACAAAATCCTTCTTCTATTAAATTTTAAGGACTTCAGAATTGTCTGGATTATCTGTGTAATGACCTTCAGAGTTTGCTGTTTCAGACTATTATATACTTTGCCTGTGTTGGTATTTTGTGTTTGCACGATTGATGGTTGCATGTTTTAAAGAAAATGCGTAATATAGTGCTTCTCTTCCATAGGAATGAGAAATGAAGGCCGAAGTGCTTATTATTGACACAGTCATCCATGTACAGACGTGTTTTTTGGTTGCATCATTCTTTTGGACTGGGTATCACAGAGCAATACCAATGCTCTTCAGCCTGGCTTAAGTCATGCCAGTTTTGTGAAAATATTGTTTTGCTGAAAAATTAATATCATGTTCATTTGGATGGTGAAACCTCCCGTTTTCTCAACATTTTGTCTGAATCTGATCTAATTATAATTTTAAAGTCTTGTAACTTGCAAGATGACAAATTCTTTCTTTCTCTTCAGATGCCACTACCTACGCCCATTTTCTGTTCAATGCCTTTGACATCGACCGCAATGGATCCATTCGCTTTGAGGTTTGCTTCACAAAACGTGTCAGAGCTGTCAGCAGCATCTCTTAACCTTCACTGCTCAAACAGAGTGGAATTGAGGGCAAAGTAACACTCAACAATTCTTAACCAAGTAGGGAAAGTAGAGGCTTGGATGTGGCAGTGGCCATATCTGAATCTACAAAAATCAAATTAAACAATGGGTAGTTAAGTGCTCGGTTAGAATTAGGATGAGCATACTGTGTAGAATGCTATTCCTGCTGCGAAAGATGTTGGATTTACAGACATGCGCATGAACCTGTACATAAGAATTGTTTTAAAAAATTATCTTCCTGTAGTTTGCATAAATTAGACATTGGTCCATCTATTGTAGTTCCTACAGTAACACAATGTCCATTTCCTTTTATTGTTTCTGGTGATTTCTGTAGGATTTTGTGATTGGGCTTTCTGTGCTTTTGAGGGGGTCGGTCACAGAAAAGCTCAATTGGGCCTTCAACCTTTATGATATTAACAAGGATGGCTACATCACTAAGGAGGTAATGGGTTAAATGTTTCTGTGTGTGACTAGTAGTTGACATGCGCTGCTTTAGCTGTGTTGAAAGGGACATTCTCCATGTCCATTTGCCTGCAGGAGATGCTGGCCATCATGAAATCCATCTATGACATGATGGGCAGGTACACTTACCCCAGTGTACGGGATGACGCCCCATCAGAGCATGTGGAGAAGTTCTTCCAGGTGTCCCACTTTACTACCCTTTACCATTTCCACGCAGCAGTCCCGTTGTTTTATTTGACCTCTTCTTCCATTTTCCCCAATGCTGGTAGTGACTGTCCTGATTTCCACCTTCTCTGCTCTGTTTTTAGAAAATGGACCGCAACAGGGATGGAGTGGTGACCATTGATGAGTTTATTGAGACCTGCCAGAAGGTACATTTCTAGTACTCCCAAATCACATGTTCTTACAGACACACATACGAGGCAACAAATGGGCATAATGCAACAGATTTGCTTCTATGATAAGTAGATTTTTGATCTTTCTAACACTACATTCCCTCACCACCCCCACCCCCACCCCCACTCCCATTCCTTCTGTCTCCTCCTCAAGGATGAAAACATCATGAGCTCCATGCAGCTATTTGAGAATGTTATCTAGGACCATGTGGAAATCCCAGCCTTGCTTTCCCACCATCCAAACCAATATCCTCCTTTACACAGCCTCTAACACTTGTGTTGTGTCCTGATAGAGGACATTGAACGTACAAAGGACCACAGTAGACCACACTAGACAGGACTTGTTTTGTAAGTATAATAAGTAGGTTTTAGAAGCAGTCTCTGTGTGTGTGATGCTCTAGTGTTCATGGGAGAAGGAAACTGTACTTTGACTCAACCCTTTCATGAACTGCATGGAAATTATGCTTGTAAAAGTGAAAGAAAATGAAGGAGAAAACCTGCTGCTTCGGGTGACTCCATTTTTCATTGTTTTGTTATGGAATTAATATGGAAGAAGGCAAGAAGAACAGACTGCTGCCTTCCAAGCCGTCTAAAAGGGAACAGCCAGAGGAGATGGGACCAGCTCTGCATGTAGCACTTCCTGTAGACCAAGAATCTGAGACTTCAAACGCAAGTTTGCAGCTTTCTCACGTTGAAAGCCCACAGTATGGGCCAGTCATGGAAAAGAAAAGTTTCCTGGTGAACCTACATCGTTCAGAATTGTTGCATGCAGTGGGAGTTTATTCTCACGGTGAAAAACAAGGAATTAAAAAATATAATATGATTGACTGTCTTGCAGGTTCTGGCATGTTTTTCTGATTCATTTTTATATGTGGTTTGTTTGCACTGTGGCCCTTCCATTGTCGGCTCAGAGCCACACACAATTGTGTCATTGTCATTGTAGACCAGAGAAATTGTAGGTATTATTTTGCAAACTTGTGGTCATAGACCAGCATAAGACAAGTGTTGGAATGATGATGTGGAACATGAGCTGGTAAACCAATATTTCCATTGTTTGTAGGCACATTTCTCACACTCTTTGGGAAGCTTCCAAGTCTTCTGCATCACTGCATCACAACTATTATGACAGTTTAGTCATGGGACAAACTGCCAGGTGTTTTTGTTGTACACAAAGGTTTTTTTGTGTTTTTTTTATTTCTGGTGTCAGGGTGATTGTCCTAACCCTAACTTCACCTTAGGTCCATTAGCTAGATGTATTGTCTCCTGTGGTCTGGATTAGAACTGGCTCTTCCCCAGACTCACCTGACATCCATTATTTATATTCAGCGGTTGTACATTATCAGCACTTTTAAGGATTCTTTTGACTGGTGACCCCCTGCACAGAAAATGACAATAATAACCTCTGCCTGTATAATATCCTGAACGTGCAGGGATGACTTTAGAGACTTGAGAGACATGCTGGATTTTCGGATCTTGTACAATACATAGATGTGTGTACCTCAATGCCAATGTAGCTACATCTTCTGGAAATGGTGACACAGGTCATTCCACAACCAGGTTTTCTCGTCTTCTCATGTTCAGTTTCTCGATAGAGATCTGGACTTGTGTTTTAGTCTCATTAAAGATTTCATCCATGTGACTTCTCCTGCAGCAGGGGGATTGCTTGGAGGGTTAGATCTGGCCAGGTATCAGTAAACCCTTGAAACTAGAGGTAAATGTGTGCCATAGCTGTGATATCCCTCATGGTACAGAGATCACATGTTGCCTCCTGCATGCTGCCTCCACACTGAGCCAGGCTATAAATAGACAGGTGCTGGTGCTCAGAACAGTGATTGATGACCCACTGTCAACATGGGCTGTAATCTTCCTCATTCACAGGATACTGTGTACAGCTCTGCCTTAGCAAGCAGTCAGCTGACTAACGTAGGACTGTTTGCTTGCTCCTTAACCATTTTCAAGGGCCCTTTCAGGACAGGAAATGTCAAGTTAGAGGAATATACACAGTCTCAAAGTTGAAAGAGTGGAGCTTCTGGGTTTTGCTGTTTGTTTTTTCACACCAGAGTCTGGAAGATGCCACTCCTGCAAAATAGTGAATATTCACCAATAAACTCCAACTTACTTAAATCTCAGTGTACTCCTTCCATCTTACCCTGGAGCTCCACTGCACCCATTACATCCATTCTTTCAGTGTCTTACTGTGGCTTTAATCTTGTTCAATAATCTACGAGCCTGTCCATGAAATGATGACGTATTCTGGCCAGGCTGAGTAAATACACTCAGGTGAGTTCTACATTGTTTGCTGGTGTTGTGAAACTCATGCCTGCCCATATGGGGCAATATGCTGTGTTGCTCTCAGGCCCACACACCACCAGTGCTGGAGAGTGAGTTCAAATGACTCATTTTTGAATTTTGCATTAAACACATTTGTGTCTATTGCCAAAACATGAAACAAGAAAACATTAATAATGCAAACCTACTACATGCTGATAATAGCATAATAAGAGTAACATCATTGCTATTTGAGAAGGTAAAGTAATAGAGGGAACTACACCTTTAATGTAAATATGCCTTATCTGTTTCTTGTTTGTGAATTGAACGAAAATAAATTGCATAAATGTTACAGAGACTAAAAAGAAAGTTTTGTTACTTGGTGTCCATCATTTGCTGCTGCTAATACTACAGATATCTTCATTTCCCCTAATAGAAAGGAAAGACCCGAGAAAGTTAGTGGAGATGCTGCTACTTCATGAAAGTCTGTGTACTTTACTGTCCAAAGTCACATGGTTTTTCAGTAGGGAGCAACAGAACAAAGTTTTGTTTTATTTCTGTAATTTAGCAACTGCAAAAAAACTGGCTTTCTTGTTGTGTAATGTGTTTTCTGTTGTTACATCTTTTAATGTTTAGGAAAAGCCAAATTATGATATAATCCCCACTGTACTGTGTGTTAATAGTAGCCATTTTATTTTTATTTTATTTCTGATTGATACTGCTGGCACTGATTTTCTGTAGCCCTGACAGCCCAAGGTGCACATAAAGGAAGCAGCCGTGTTGTTCGCCGCTCTGCAGAGGAGTAGAGCATCATGAATCCCCAAGCATAAGTGTAATAATGCAGTGATTCTTTAGGAAACCTGAGATATAACTCCACTGTTGTTTATACCGCTTGAGTAAACATTTCTCAGCATAATAATGATATTTATCATTGAGCTTCATAAATCCTTAAATCATTTAGCACCCAAATTTAAATTAGCTGGTATCCTTCAAAATAAGTAGCCTCAAGCTTCTGATGAAATAAGTTATTTACATTATAGGTCAATATTCAAAACACAACTCAAAGACTTCTCTTAAACTGTTATTGTATGCTTAATAGGACTTGAAGAGTGAAAATTATATTTTATAAATTCACTTCTTATTTATACATTCTGTGATTGTCTAACTCTGATGATAGTCAGATATTATCTAGTGCTTTCCTTCTTTCCTTGTATCATTAAGAAATTAACAGTGCACAAAAGTACAGAATATTTTGCTTAGAATTTCTTTATTCAATTACAATTGTATAGCTCATCAGTTGCTGTAGTGGTGGATTTTCATTGAACAACTGTAAGGTGAAACCATATTACTGTATTAAACATATTTATAAAATCTGTTATGAATTTGTTTTTGTCAACTCATTCCTTTAAACCTCCCCTGCTTCTTCTGTATGACACAGGCATTAGGATGTATAAATAATTCATCTTTGTATGACTGATGACATATATCACATGTACACTCATCGGCCACTTTATTAGGGCCACCTATTCATAAATTATTTTATTTTTTAACTAAAGTTCCCTTTTATTTCCTAGGTCACAGTCAGGAAAAGCCTAATAATCCAGACTTTCATCAAATGATTTTTGGGTTAGATTCTGCAAAAATGTTGGCCACAGCTGTATATAAATTAAAATACTCAGTAAAACCTTAAAATACCTAAAATAAAAAATAAAAATATGTTGTCTCTATAAACCCTTATTCAGTTATGACTCTTGACTGATTCATGTGTAACATTCCTCATTTTCTTTTGTGCTAATTTTATGAACAACACCGAGTCGCAGCAAGAGACATAAACAACAAACTGAGAAACTGCAAATATGTCATCATGCATAAACCAACTGTAAAATATTTCATAAAAGCGAGGATCCTCATGTTCTTATTACTTCTAACTTAAACACCTCTGCTTTAGTCTCCATGGTAGCAATGCGACTCTTACTGGCACACCATGAACCAGTAACACTCAACACCACCCTGAGCTGGATCGTAATTTCAGTTCAGGTGGTGTGACACTATTTGAGCACTTTTTACTGGCATCTATGGGCTCTGTGGGTAAAAAAAGGTTGTGTTTGCAACTTTACAAACAAAAATTTTAGAAAACACAAACGTGAAAAAATGTGCAATTTTTGGAGAAAGTTTAAACATTGTTGCATCTTTGAAAATCCGTAGGTCGACCATGTGTTACTGTAATAGCACAATGCCAGCCTAGAATCAGAAAAGGGTTTTGGCTATCGACCACTTCTCAACTATAGTTTCTGTATCAACATGCTGGTCATTTCTACCTGATATAACGGGACGGGCTCCTATTATAGGTCCCCAGAAAAATAGCTGATTTCAAAATATTTTACAAAGAAAAAACAACTATAGAGACTGTGAAAATAAAGAAATATTAAAATAATAATTTCTTTGGTTCACAACAAAATTGGCCGTCTGAATGTGGGTCAGTAATGGCTTGGCTCTCACGGAGTACCGCTGGGTGGCAATATGTAACAATGGAAATGACGAGCGAAAAGATTAGAAAACGCCATTTTTAATCGTTGAAAAAGACCAGAAGCAGAGCAAACAGCAGAAAGCAGGCCAGAGCTGTGTGAGAGAGGGCGCCTCATGAATCGGCGAAAAAGAGGCGATGTATATAACGTCACATGACAAGACGTTTTTGATTGGCTCTTTCTTTTCAGCCTCGGCGTGGGGCGGGGCTTGACGTCAGCGTGAAGCTAAGCATGCGCGGGTGTGGGTTTTGTGGAACCCGTGTGTTTGTGGGGTGTTCTCGCGGGGATATAACACTACCTAAGTCCCCTGTCTCCATTCACTTTGGAGCCTTTAGACTTAACGGCGTTAACGGTGTCTGTCACATTACGCGCAGCCGTTCCATGGCGCGGTGATACATTTGGCTGTTCGGAGGACATCTGTACTGTGAAGGCTGCCTGTATCCTGCGGGTACCTGCGCCACGGGGACACGGAGAGCACCGCGCGGCGGCCCCTTTCAGCAACTTTAAACAGGTTAGTGAAGCGCGAATAACGGTGTAGCAGAGGGCGGTGTGTGCCAGCGATTCTTATCCACTGGCTTCTTTTTGAGCTTCATGACCCGGTTGTGTTTTAACCTCTATTCTTAGTGATGAGCTTTATGTGGCGGCTCCTGCCTCGTGCCCCCTGCGTCAGCTTCCTCACTCTCTGACGTCCAGTACGAGCCGGGGACAGTGAGGACACGGTTCCATTGTTCGCTGTGCAGTGCGACGCCAGCGTATTGGCCTCAGTTATAGCAGAGTGGGTTTCCCTGGTTTAAAGACCATGTGTGTGTGTGTGTTTCAGAGCAAAACGTGACACTACCGTACATCTGTGTGTGGTGTTGGTCACTGTCTAGCTCACACACAAGGCTTTATACTCCCAGATAAAAGCTCACCTCTGAGTTTTATAAATGATGTCATCATTATGTCACAGGCTTATGAATTAAGGGTGAAATTAAACTCATACATGAATAGGTGTAGATAAAGACCAGGACATAAAATGGCATTTGAGGTCAGTGACACTTGGGTGTCTGTAATGTAATCCCGGGACCGGGACCAGCTCCAAACGATTTTTCTTGATTGATATATGACCTAAGCCTCGATTCCCCCCCCCCCCCTTTAATGTGCCATAAACTAGATTTTTTTCCTCTGATGCTTGACCATAAATTTTCTCCATCATTTTTTTTCTCACATATCAGTCTCTCATATTCACACGCACACAAGTGTTTCATCATGCTTTCAAATGTATTGTTGGTTTTGAACAATTGATACTCAGATGCATTTTGGCTGAAGCTTTATCCAGTTTATACAGTTGTTTTAAATGCTTTTGTCCTACATTTTTGTTTTTTTTTTAATGGTCAGCACAAAAATAACACTTTCACTAGCTCCTGTTATTTTGGGTATGTTTGAAGCAGTTTCAGTTGGTTTTTATACCATATGTTAGATGGTCAACATCTGTATATGAATGGACTTCACCTTAACTCATTCCCTGTTGTAGGCAGTCGGTCCTGGCACATCCTGTTGCTGAATGTAATTGTGTCCAGTGTGGTGGACGATACTGTGACGTAAGTTTGTATGTCATAATTAAAATTCCAGAAACCTGTTAATGTCTTGTAAAACGCCAGTTTAAAAGGGAGAAAACTGAACAGGGCTTCTTTGTTAAGCTAGTTCAGTAAAATTAGGTCTGTAGTTTACTAAGGTTGTGTCATGCTCAGTAGTGTTGTCTGCTCCTGTTTTAAATGTTTTTTAATTTTTTATTGTCACTTTGTCTGCCTCTTGTGTTCTCTCATGTTCTGACTGCTATATTCTAGCCTTAAAGCATCTTAATTAAATTGCACTGTGAGCATTTGTTACTGCATTCTTGTGCCTTTTTAGTAATCATGCATCTGACCAGGTTCTAAACTGCTCCTAATTCTCCTTTATTACTGTACTGCCAAAATACAGTCCAGGCCGTCTCTGCTCATATATTTGCTATAATCCGAACCTGTAAAGCGCCAATCTAGGACAAAAGTCTTTTGCATAACTCAATAAAAATGGGTTGCTGTGGCTTTTTTTGGGTGGATATCACACTGGCCCTTAGGAAAGGATGTTGCTGGCTAGGAAAATGGTCCTCGTGTGGATTGCCTCCCCTGATGGAACACAGTCGTGTTGGTTATGAAAATATTCCCACTTATGTAAATGTTTACTCCTGATTAGAATGAAACCATTAAATGGCTTGGCAATAGTATACAGTAGTTGTAGACATGAGTTGGATGTTAATGTTCCTGCTAGCACTGCATAAAAAAGTATTTCCTCCTACAGGGATTGTTTTGCATGAGGAAGAATCTGTGTTTCTAGTGAGTGTTATTACAATGGTATAACAAAGGAAACCAGGTAATGACTTATTGTCTCAATTTTGTCATCAGATATTACAAAGCTATGTAACCAGTGACTTCACCAAGCAGCGATCATGAAAGTTAACAACATTCTATTTGTTATACTGATAACTCATTATAGTTGTACTATTTGTTATACTGAAAGAGATGCTTTGTTTCTAGTTTTTATTTTTTTCTCAAAATCCTTGACATGTTGCAATCTTCCTTACTAGTTTTGATTATGCAGCCTTTCTGTTAAATGCCAAGGATACCTGATGTAGATTACATATTTTTTGAAAAAGGTGAATTAAAAAAACTTGTATGAAATGACTGCTGTTTAAAACTAAATATGCCAACAACAACTTGTTCACGCACTTTGTCTGGCTATTTGTAAATTTGAGTAAGTTAATGTAACCTTACAATATGTGCGTTGAATGATTAGTTTAACCATGTTTGTGTTTTTGACAGCAAGCAGCAGCAAATAATTTTTACGTGGTTATCTTAGTAATTAACAGTTGGCCTTCATTTTGTCTGTGATCAACAGTAATAAGAGCTATTTCTGTATTTTGTATTTTTGTTTGCATATCAAAATGTGGTTAGGAACCATATTCTGCCGCCAAATGCAGAGTTCTCAGTTCTTTTGTCTAACACGTTCCTGACTTTTGCAGTGTTTTCTTTTTGAAGCTTCCCCAGCTCATTTAAAAAAAAAAAAAAATCACTTTTGTTCCCTGTCCTGTTTACTCTTCTGTAGAATTGTGTATCGCTTCTTAATGAGGTAAATATCATCCCACCAGGTGGATTAGTATGGTATACTTTTGAAATACTGTATCATTCAAGCCTCCTTCTAATCCAGGTCTGTTATCATGTGTTTCCTCACTTACTTACAGGGGCTTCCTCTTTAAATCATTTTCAGTTAAAGATGGAGAAAACAGATTTTTAAGTGTGCTTCAACTGCATTAACTCAACTTCATAATAGAGATATAAACTATTTAAAGTACATACAGTTTCATTTTCGTTAAGAACTGATGCCATTGCTTTGCATGATGTTGAAAGAACTTTACTTACCCGACTGAACTATACAAGCTGCCAGCAATGCTTCCCCCTGCAAGAAAACAGTTCTTCCACACTTGTCCTCTTCATTTGTGTGATATAACACTTCTGTTTCCTCTTCATGTTATGAATTTAATGATTTTTTTCCCTCCCCATGGAAACGTAAAGTTTTAAAATTTGGTCTTAATAAAGTTCTTCTTGGGAAGATGTCAGTTGCAAGAGCATCTTTACAGTATTTTGACTGGTCAGGTTTCTTCATAAAAACCTGGAGGTCTCTCAACTGATCCAGTACCACACTGTGCAGTATTTTGTAATTTGTGAATTGGCTTCAAAAAAAAACCTATGACTGCATCCTTTACATTAGGGCCCTCATCAGTTTACTCCAATAAGACCAAACAGGTTATTCTCTCAATAATATCTGCACTTGATATTTGACTTGACAAATGGATATCTGAAAGATATTTTACACCCTCCACAAGTCACACCTAGAGGTGTAAAATAGTAAATGTCTTTGGCCTTAAGCTACTATGCTTGACTTACCTGAAACATTGAAGATGCTTTTTGAAAATGAACATTAACTGCCTAATGGCACATAAGATAAATTCATGGTACTTGCTGCTGGGTGTTCCTCACACCACATGCATCAGCAAATCCAGTTCTCAGAATCTGGATCTATCAAGCCTTGTTAACCTGTATTAATTCAAATTTTCATTATTTTGAGCAGCTGGCAGTAAAGTTGTTGGAGCCAAATGTGCACCCATACTGTAGTATCCTTGAACAAGATACTTACCCAGAATTGATACAGTAAAATATACCCTGCTGAATACTTGGGCAAATCATTGTATGTTGGCTTGGATATAGGTGCCAGTTAAAAGTAGTGTTAACTGAAACATTTGTTTTTCATGTTAAGAAAATCCAAAGACTACACTCCACCAACAGGTCCACTTTGGTTTTGATGAACCATGAAAAATATTTGGTTTCAACAAATTTCTGTGCATGAATTTCAGAAAATCTGATAACAGCTTACCCATTAGAAGGATTTATCATTATATTTGACTTTCATGCATGTTTATACAACTATATTATTTTAGAGGTCCTTATACAGTGTAAACACAAACTTGTTTGAAGGAGCTGCCCACACACAGGATGTTACAATACTGTGATCACAAACACCCAGATTAGATTTGTCAACACTATAAAAACATGTGCACATAGTTTTGTCCCTGGCAAGTTATTGCATCTTTATGGCAGCTATTTCAGTCCTGTTCTGATTAAAATATAATCTCTCCATCAGCATGGGTACAATCCTCTTACTTGGTGGAGTCCTATCATTGGCTGGTGTGGCTGTGAACACAGCCTTTTCAGCATATCTCACTTCCTTTACCGATGGTGGGATACAGACTTCACTGTTAATAATAAGAAGACAAGAGAGCAGAAAACAGGACCATTAATGGATTAATTTGTTCTTTAGCTGATGTTTGATTCATTTAAATAGTTGGGTGTTTTTGCTGAAGTACTTTACTCAGTGGTGTTGCTGCCACAGCATAGAGAGGCTTGAACCAGCAAACTACAACTTGCAAATGAATGCACTTGCTGCATGCTGGAATGTATACAGAAACAGGAAAAACAGCACTGATGGGAGTTTGCTGAGAGCGACTTAAACTTTTTGTAAAATTAGACTTTCTCCCTGATGCTCAGTGTGCAGGTCTCCCAGGCTTTCAAAGTGGAACATGAGCAGCAAGTCTGCTGTTGTATCTATAAGGATGTGGTGCTGTGTGCACACATTCCTGCTTTTTTAGCCTGCTGCAACTCAACAAATAGCCTGAGTAAATGCAGTGTTTTCCATCTTATCTCCACAGACACCCCTGCCCCATTTCCACAGACTTGCCAACCACAGCTCTTTGCCAGTTGCCGCTTCAGCTTTTTGTACCTTTATATTGAGCAATGGCTGCTGTATAGTGGTAAATACGATTGGGTTAAATATGTGTATTTGTTGGGTACATAATTTAAATCTTTGTGAATTTGCAACACAAACCAGTCACTAATGATAGAGTTCGTATGCATGTTTTTGAAGCTTTGAACCCACAACCTTGCTTGCTGTAATTTGGTTTTACTGCATGTCTTTACTTTGTGTGGTGTTTGTTGCTCTGATGTGTACACAGTCCTGTGAGTTATAAATTATTTTGCACTGCATACTTTATAGTACTGAAATGGTGCAGGTATTTTTTTCTTCTGCTTTTCCTTCAGTTGAAGTTGCTGTCATCTTGAGACACCATTGTCCTTTAAGTTTTTTACTCTGCCAAGTTAAAAGTTTATTTTTCTGGTTTTAGGTCTGAATCCAAGTATTTTTGCTCTCAAGCAGATTCTATGAATGTGGGAATTATGCTGTCACTTAACATGGCATCATGAGTTGTCAAAGATGATGCAGAGGTAGAGGAGTTGTAGTGGTGGTGCTACATATCAGCATTACCCCTGTGTAGCACATCAGTATGACAGCATGCCCACAGAAGGTGACATGGCTATACCCACTGGCCAAACATGCCTTTGTCCTGCTCCACATGTCACTTTCATCCAGTTTTACTGATCTTGAATCAGCATCCCATGAGCTCCTGAGTTTAAAATAGAGAAGCAAACAAGTGAAGATAAATGCAGTGGGAAAAGTGAACGGACACCTTGTTGGTGAGTGCATCTCATCTGCCTCTCCTTTGTTACCCCACAGAACTCAGTCTGATTCTGGCTGTCTTTCAGCCCACCGAATGTTTGACTTTCAATTCTGTGTGGACAGAGTGCTAGTGTGAAACTGAGCCGCTCTGTGGGGCGAGTATAGTTTGTCCTCAACTTGTAACATACAATGGACTTGGACTTACAAAGGTCAACAATAATAAACAAAAAATAGTAATAATTTTAGAAGTGAAATGGACAAAAAATTTAGTTTATTTTACTTGTAATTTAAAGTTTAGCGATTTCCAGGAATTCTAAGCAAAGAAGCATCATATAGCTAACTGAAACATATGCATGAGCATCTTGTACATGTAAAACATCTTGGCATAACGATACCATCTGCTGACAGCTGTAAAAAGTCATATACTTTGATACAATTGAGTTCTTATAAAGCTTGTAGATGAAAAATGTTATGAAAATGCACTGAAACATTGGGTGTGTGTACCTGCACTGTATGCATGTGTGACATCTTAGTGTAACAATTATATGATGTGAATTGTGTGCTGTGATACGATGGCAGTCCCCACGTACAGCCAGCAACCCTCTTCTCGCACCTCACAGTGTTAGTTATTCTTACAAGCAGTAAATATCTTCCTGTGACTGCTGCCATATCCCCATAGCACCACTTCTGCACCAGTTGCACCACTACCTAATAAGTAACCATCAACAAGCTCAGCTGGCTTACTGATGGAACAGTCGCAAGAGATCACATTGCTTGTGCTTACTACATCTTGCTGTCACATGGCACGGAAGACTGAAGTATTTAAAAAATGTTATGAACATATGTACCTTTTAAAAAGAATATAGTGAATAGTGATTTATTTAAATAATGTTATGGATAACATATTATACTGTGGCCAGGAATAAAACAAAACTGTGTCAGAGACATCAACAAATGTTTGAAGTTACCACATGTTGGACTAGAAATATAGACTTAGAAATAATCACGCTATCCAGCTTATAACTGATGTGACTTGTAACTTGGCTGTCAGCCCCTAACCTGGTTGTAAGTCGAGGCAAGTCTATACAGGCATTGTCTGGCCCTTGTGGACACCTTAAGCAGCAGTGATCACTGTCCCTTGCACAGAATTTGCCTATTTAATGTTATTAGTCACATTGTTTGCCTCTTGCTCTACCTTAGTCGCTTTTTTAAAATCTACAGTTTGTTCCTGGAAGGTCATAGTGATCTCCTGAAGTGGAGCTGTGGGCTGTGTGTGTAACTTGTCTTTGTTCCTGAAGGTTTTCCTGCTGCAGGCCCAACTGTCAATGTCAAGGTTGACATTGGTGAAAGAGACAGGATGTTGACTCTTCTCCTTGCACCAGTCCTCCCCCTCTACTCTCTGGTTACAGCATGTGTATATTTTACAGACTTAACTTTTAATCATGAAACTGTAGAAGGACTTATCTGAAATGAGTGAGATGACATTGAGGTCACTCCTCTACTTTAAGTCGCTGTCTATCATGTATCTTGCCTTCTGTTTACTTTTCCCTGCATTTGTTTCTTGCTTTCCATATTTTATTTTGAGTGCTCCTTCCTGCTTTTGATTTTTAATACTTCGAAATTTGTTTGAACACCAAACAGTTTAAAAATTTTAACTGATTGCCTATAAGTTTCATTTACTTTTCCAACCCAGTGTCTTGTGAACACAAGTTGCACTCAGAAGCTCTTGTTTCTCACGCTTTCTTTTACACGCTCACAACAGCTGTGGGTTGGCCATTACCTTTAGTCCAGCTCCTGAGATGTGAAGGAGGCAGGTTCATACTTCCTGGAGGTGTCTTTTCTACGTTTCTGCGCTGGTTGTCTGTTGTGCTCTGGGCTTGGCCTTGTCCAGCATCTTGGCATACACTGTCTGTACATCACACTCAACATGCACTGATGTTTTCAGCCAGGCCTTGGGGCACCTGCTCATGATTCATGTGGTTCTGCTGTGTTGCAGGTAGCAGCTATACACACACACACACACACACACACACACACACACCCTGCTTTTCTTTTACCGCAATGAATGGCAGAACCAGTGGCAGGCCTGTTAATGTAGTCAGTTGAGAACACTCAGTTATTATAAAGCTTCACTTGGATACAGACAAAATCCTTTTATAAGGACTGATTTAAGTTTGGCATGTATGTAGCTGTGTGGGGTGAACCTATGATTCCAGTTTGACCGATTGGATTTGCTCGTTTGTTTCCTGCTGAGACAAAGAACCTATGCAGGGTAGAGTGACTGGTTGTTGGCTGCTGAATTAACTCCTCTCTCACTCCCCCTTCTCTCATCCCTTCCTTGTCCCTCCTGCCTTTATTCCCCTCCCTTCATCTATCTGCTTTTTTTCTTTCATCTATCCACTTTCTTCTCTTCCCCCAGCCTGACCCCTCCAGACAGATGCACCTTGGCGTACCACTTGACTGGAGCAATGTGTGAACTAGGTACCTCTTCGCCTCTGCTGCTGTAGCCAGCCATCCCATGAGCCCTCGTACCTGATCACTCGCCCCTACACACGCTCCAGTGGCTGCCTTGGGGCCTGTTTCGGAGGGGCTGGAGGGAGAGTCTGGGTGGATGGAGGCTAATTGTCAAGTGCATGTTGAGAGGGACAACTCTGGGGTGTGCAGGTGGAGAAAGCGGAAGGTTACATGCTGTTAAGGAAAGAAGAGTTGGCCACCAGCATGGTTTTTTAATTTTTTAAATTCTGTGTAGTCTTGTTGCTTTTTTTGCTTCTGCTTCCCCTCCAACCTCCATTCTCCCTTTTCTCCTTCACCTGCAACTCCACAGTACTCCTTTATTATTAATCCCACATGCTGCTTCTCCTTCGTCACAAGACCCCTCTGAGTCCCAGCATCTTTACCAATCTCTTTTATGGCTTCCTTGATTGTACATATTTTCTGGCCTTAACTAATCCCTCCCTGCTTCTTATAGCTGCGTTACATTTCGTAAATTAAGACAGTGCTGCGTCTCTGTTGCTCACAGTGCCTGGTCTTTGAACCCTTTAGCATCATAAATTTGTTTACAAGAATAACCCTGGCCTCTTGATCAAAGGTCACGGATCCATGTCCATTCACCTCACCCCCAATTAATTGCTTTTCCCCCCAAATACTTCCTGGTAGTCACAGCCCCAGCTCTATTAGTAGATCCCATGCAGTAAGTAATCAATTAATGGCCGCTGTTTCTCGTCCTCAGATGACCTTGCTGATCAGTCCCTGGGATATGTTGCTGAACTGAAGGACAGGATTCAGGTCTCGCTAGAAGAGAGAGCTAGCCACTTGGTGTGGAAGACCGACAGAGCAGCAGAGGACGAAATGGGCGTGGGAAAAAACTCCAAATCTTTGGATTCAGGAGGCGAGACGGGGAAGTATCAAGAGGACACCAAGTGCACTGCAGACTTCTACCCTGTGCCTGTGAGTGTTGTGCATGCACCTGCTTGTCTGTCTTGTCAACAGCAAAGTGTCTTGCCTTGTCTGATATTTATCCAGCCCAGGTCTAGGGGTTGCTTTACGGATAATGTTTTGAACCCTGACCAGTTTTACCTGGTGTGACCAATGAGTCTACATTTGCTTTAGGTCTTCCCAGTAGCAGTTACATTTAGGGTAAATTGTTAAAAACCATCTTTGCAGGCTGATTCAAATACATCAGACTGGTCAGAATCTTATATGCCTTATAGTGCAGTTCCATTAAATTTTGCAATTATTTGATTTCATTGATATATGTTAAAGAAATCTGGGTTGAAAAGTTTTTAAAGAAATATTCACATTGTATTTATTCTGTTTGCAGTATTTAAAAACATTTCAAGCAACTTGTCTTTGGGAGTGTAATATTGTGTCTGTGATGCATAATTTTACTCACTCATTTAAATTTTGCTGTTGCAGTAATGTGTAGTTCGGACTACTACTACTTAAAATGCACTCGATTCATGAATAAAATTGAAGAAGTGAACAAATATTAATTATGGTGATTTGTAGCCCTTAAAATGCAGCTATTTTCACAAGCTGTTGGTGTATTATACATCTCCTTTCCATTTAATTGTTGAGCTTCATTATTTCAACAGTGACCACAAAATACACTCTTGTGTAACTGCATGTTTCTTAAGTCTGACAGTGATGGTCTGTTTTACTGCAGTATTGATATTTGATTCAACACTCTAGTTAGTTCTGTCCTCCAATTACAGGGTAGCAGTTTGCCTTTGGCACTGTTCTGCTAAATGTGATTTACCAGAATCTCCATTTATTGGTTTATCTTAGAAATGTTACTGCCTAATGTCAAGTGCTTTGGGGCACACATTTTTTTCAGTTGTTTATCTGTTTTCTTTTTCTTAGATGGGTGCACCAGAAGTTGTTTGTATTTGTCTGCATAAGCACCATGTATTGATGCAGCAAACCCCATAATAAGAATGTCACGTGTTTCAGTTGGCATTTTTAACTTGACATTGGTACATGTGAACTTAATGACTGGGACTTGTCTTCTTCCTTTTGAGAAAGATGTGATGTATTTAACACCCTGCCTATTTTTACTGCATTGCCCTCATACCTCAGGATTTTAAATGAAGGTGTGAAAGGGTAGTCTAGTCAAGGTTGGCCGTCAGGGCTGGGTTTTCACTCCATGTTTTTTGTTTTACAAATTAGTGTGTCTGGTGTGTGTGGGTGAATCTCCTCTTTGCATTGCTGCACTTTTTGCAAATACTCAGCCATTTTCACAGTGTTATCTAAACTACTGAGGGATGCTTTGTTTCCTTCATTGCCTCCATCAGCCATATTTTACCACCATAGCCAAGTACTTATTCCATAACTGTTCAAACTGTCCATTTTATATACTTAATATATATGTATATATGTCTGTCCTGTTTTTTTTTTGTTTTTTTTTTTTGTTAGGCCTATGTGCTCTTAATATGTGTCTGATGTGTTGTGTGTAGTGAATGTGTACTTGTATGGGACTGAGAGGATGCTTTTTAATTTAATTTTTTAACTATCTTCAGCTTTTATAGTTTTTTTTCTATGTATGTATTCATTTTATTTGTATATGGTGGTGATGTGTATATAGTTCCGTGAGATGCGTGTGGAACGCAGAGCTTGTAGATGTGATGTTTTCAAAAGGGGTGTAGGATGTGTTCACTTATGTGTTTATGCTCTTCTTCCCTTTCCAGGTGGTGGTGAACGGTATTCAATCTGCAGCAGACCAAGACACGGAGGACACAGAGCTCATGGCCATCTACAACAAAGAGAAGGAAGGGGTTGAGAAGGTGAGAAACAGAATTGCACTGGAGGCACCTAAAACTGTTGGATGTGAACTGCTGCTCATCAAGGACTGTGAAACTATTTTTCCAAGCTAATATAACTGTGCAAAGCTAATTGTGTGTCTGCGTGTGTGTCTGTTTTGAGAGATCAAATATTGTTTATTCCTCTGTCCTTCAGCCTCTGAAGGCCCTTCTTCATGTGAATGTCAGACTGATGTCCCTTTGTTCAGTGTAGTGCAGACATAATAATTTTTTGGTTTGTGCCTTTTCCCTAACATTGCTTTTCTTTCGTTTTCTATACTTGTGAGGACATTTGGCTTTCCGGGTTTGTCTCTGCCTCCATGCACCCCCTTGCCTCTGAGGCTATTTTCCTCCCAGGTGCCTTTCATGCAGTAGGCAGTTTCTGTGATTTCTTTCTGAGATAAGTTATGGGGTACTGTGAATGACCATAGTCCCACCTTGCTGCAGCAGCAAATCCTAATGTGCCATCCACTCATTAAAAATGATCCCTGTGATTCCTTCACCTTCTCAGAATAATCCTCTTTGCCATGAGTTACAGTGTTTTGACTGTGACACATACCTGTGAACATGGTTGTTGTGACTTCACTTTCTCTAATCATAGGAAACTTTGACTTGGTGACACCGTGGTGGTCTTGTGCTGGTGCTGCTTCGAGAGTTCTGTTCAAAACATCATTTGTGCTGTAAAGTCATCTCAAAGGTGGACCACGCAGGCTGCAGTGCATCTTTCCTCATTGTGCTCTGTACTCCAGTGACTTTGGGAGGATTTGCCTTTGTGTCTGCTGTCCACACATGGTACAAAGAGTAGACAATCATTACAGTTTCCACTCCAAACACTCTATTAAGGCAATGATCCATAGATATAGTCATCTGGGGGGGTGCAAAACAACTGGACTGCATTTCCTAATGCTGTTGTCTGCATATTCATTAATAAAGCAATATGTCCCGTTTCCTGACTCCTCTAGGGTAGAAGCTGTTTCACCTGGCCTGTTTTGTGAACTTAAAATGTATTGTAATTTAGATTTTTAAATGTGGTAATGAAACATGAAAGTATTCAGTGATATTTTTATGCTGTGAAGTAATTATGCAACAAAAAGACAATAATAGCAAGTTCTGTGGAACATGACTGTGAGTCATTTTTTCTTGGTTTTTTTATTGGTTTCAGTTACAGGTCTTCAGTTCATTGAATGTAGAAGACGACCTGAGATGTGAACAGATATTCTGCCACTTTTTTCATTCAGTTGAAAAATTCTCAGGTTTTTTGGGCTACTCTTCTACCCTTAGACAGAATAGTCCCTGAATAAATTAATTTGTTAATTTTGTTTTTTTTTGAACAAGGGATGTAGTCTTTCTTTTTTTGCTTCACACACTAATGACCCTGCAATGTTTTAGAGCACCATGTGACAGTAGCCAACTCATTTGCACAGATTTCCCTGTCTGAGACTGAGAACAGTGCCCACAGTATGGATGGTAGGAGGATGGACATGATTTACACCATTGAAGACACACCTCCCTGGTACCTCTGCGTGTTCCTGGGCCTGCAGGTGAGTATGCATTGCTGAATACGTGTAATATCCTTTGCCTGGAGAGACTGTAATACTCAGAGGGATATCTTCATCAGCAATGACACCTACCTTTCAATGGCTTTGATGCCCCCATATGCAGTAGAAGGTCATCTAGGTTTGCCTAATTTTTTTAGACATGAATGAACGTGGGTTATGTTCAGCCTATGAAGGAAATTGGAGGCACGTGCTGTGAGCATAAGCCAGGTTCCTCATGGTTTCCGTATGTGTGTACAGCACTACCTGACCTGCTTCAGCGGGACCATCGCTGTACCATTCCTGCTGGCCGAGGCCATGTGCGTGGGCTATGACCAGTGGGCCACTAGTCAGCTCATCGGAACAATCTTCTTCTGTGTGGGCATCACCACCCTCCTGCAGACTACACTGGGCTGCCGGTATGTTGGGCAGGGGTTGGGTAGGTGCAGGCTGAGCTAACTCTTTTTTGTGTTAAACAAGTATTTCAGATAATACTTTTTTATTTATATAGAAAATAACTCTGTGTCATGTTTCATTATGACTTTATCTTTCATGTGTATGGAATTTTGAGGTGAATGCTTCTGCTTGTTGATCATATTAAGTGATTGTGTCATTTTGCCACATCTCTTTGTTTTCTAAACAATTACCAAGGTTGGTTGTTGTTCACTTTGAGTGGCTCAGTAGATCATGCCTGGCACACAGAGTCCTGTCTCTCCCTCAGGGCCATTTGTGATTTTTTTTTTTTTTCACGCTCCTTTTCTGTTCCCTTTTTTCGCTAAAGAATATTTGAATTGCTTTACTCTTTCCCCTATTTAACATCTGGCATTTTGATGGCATGTGGATGGGTGAACAAAAAAGGCAACTTCCTAATACAGTCTCCTTTTGATGTTTCTTACTACCTCTTTTTCATGCTGTCAGTTTATGATTTTTTTTTTATTTACTTTTTTTTGGAAGAATTAAGAAAATGCTGGACATGATGTAAAGCCTGTGCAAAGTACCAAATGGGTTTTAAATCCTAAAGTGAGGATCCTTTGGAGGGAACTTCACCATGACTCCTTGGTGGAGCACTTGCCTTATGAAACTATGATAAACCTCCAAACCATGACGTACGCTATTTCGAGTCACGAGCATGTGACTTTCTGTGCAACTCTGGGAAACTGAACTTCGGTTTTCTTCCTCATTTGAAAGTGCGACTGAGTTTCTGTTTCCATGTTCATATTAGCAACACTGTGTTTCAAACTGCTTTCATTTGTTTAGGCTTACTAGTCTCCTTTTATTTTGAACACATCTTTGTTTTGAGTTCTCTCAAGTTCTCTCCCTCCTGTCTTCCTCTTTTTTTATCATTGTAGTGTTGTGACACTAAAGGTTTCTTTATTGGAGACTGTGATGCCACGTCGTCTGACTCCTGGGGTTGTCATTTGTCTTGTACATGGACCTGGTACTTCCTTTTATGGGTGGAGTAGTACAGATGTTCATCACTTCCGTTAAAAAAAATTTTAAAAAAAATTGCAAAATGATCATGGTCCAATATAAAGGAAGTTTAGCTGATACCTTTTTCCAAAGTAACTTACAATTTTATGTACACTAAACTACTTTATCTACCCATCCAAAGAGCAATTTAACACATTTGCTTTTACTTTCACATTACAGGCAATTTAGAGTCACCAGTCCATCTGAAAGTCATTAATCCAAAGCACACAGAGGAGACCAACACAAATGTGGAGGGAACATACAACACAGGCTCAGCACAGACTGATTTTTGATTCTTCGCAACATGTAGCCTACTGCTCAGGGTGTTGCGTTATGTTCAGCAGTGTCCCACGTTGGATTGGTATCCCAGGGGCATAAATGAAGCTGTGGTCTCAAAGGACTGTGACTACCTATGTGACAGTCTTGGGCCTGACGATTCAGATTTGTGTCCAGATACTAAGCATCCGCAAGGGGCATGGAGGCTCCTACAGAATTCATACTGGGCAGTTAATTTGTAGCAGTGGGCAGAAAGCACTTTGTGTCTGTGTCTGAGAAGCAGACCTGAATTCAGGCTAAATTTGACAAATAGTGTTCATTAAATCCTTATGGGGCAGACTGAGCCTTTTACTGTGTCTGGTGGTCAGACCCCAGAAGATGTGACAACAGTCCAATACCAACTGATTACATCTTATCTGGACACTGTCCAATTGGGATGTTGGGGCAACGTCATCTTCTGATGTGTTTCCTGAATCTGGCTATTTATATGAGGACTGGGAGGAAATAAAAAGATCGCGGTGTAACACATAAGTGCTTATTGGGGTGGGGAGGCTGATGGTGGGCTGAATAACACTATTTGATGATTCACCATGCCAGGTGAGGTCAGTGTGCAGCTTGCTGCCCTGTTCTATGAAGTATGACACAGGTGGAGGGGTATAGAGTCAAGAGGGTTCGAGTAAGAAGCAGCCTCAGTGGGACTGCTCACTGACTGTAAAACCTGGGTTCATCTGTGTCACTGGCCTCACTTGACGCTTCGATCTGTGCTCCTCTTCCTTGATTAGATCGCTGCCTTGTTTGACCAGCTGACCTCTGAATTTCTCTGCCACATTTGATAAGGCCCACTCTGCCTCACTGATTTGACATCAAATCCACTGCAAACGAAGGCCATAGTCCATTGTCTACATCACATGGTCACAGCTAGCCTTGAAAATGTCATTTTGCCTGTGATGTAACAGCATTTTGCTATTATATCACCTGTTACATCACTCACTGGTTGCAGCCAAAAATCCACCTACATTAAAAGCCAGCAGCATAAATGTACTTGCATTACACTTAGTTAAGCTTCCTAATCAATCATGATAATGTTTTAATGTGTGTAATGCCACAGTCTATTGCAAAGTAAGCATTGTACTCAGTAATGTTGTACCAACAGATATATTATGTAAGCTTTTATAAAATGGTTCACTTGTTCAATATGGATTGTAAAGTTTTTGTCAAAACTTCATTTTTTAAAAAATAATTTCATCTGTAATATGTGGCTAACTAAAATTTATAGTTTTCTTATTTCATGTTCCAAAGAAATGAAAAGGTATTTGCCTTTAATAGCCTAATCAGGGAACTTGAAATCAGTGGCAATAAAGTAAAATGATGACTGTACCACTGACATGGCAACTTAGCTCTTTGTCCAGCATGGTAAATAGAGTTGACAATATGGCAGAAAGATTTTTATAACTTGCTGTGAATTGGGGGGGGGCTTTCTGTGAATAAAAAGTAACCTGTTCATTCACTTGATATATTGTTTTTCCTCCATCTTCCTCCATTTCCTCTGCTGGGGTCTGTTTCACGTGGATGCTGAGAAGAGCACTTGCCTCCTCCCCCTGTTGCATGTGAATTGAATTGCTACCAGTTTGGTTCTGTTACATCATTCGCTAGTTTTCTGTAGGTTGTGGTGGCACCTAGTGGTAGCCCTGTCGTACAGGCTTTGCAGAGGGGAAAAGTCCAGAGTCATGTCACCTTTCCGAGTCTTTGCTGGCACCTTTCCCTCTTACTTCTTTTCATTTTATCTTTTTTTAACCTCTGCAGCCTTCCACTGTTTCAAGCCAGTGCATTTGCCTTTCTTGCTCCTGCTCGTGCAATCCTGTCACTGGACAAATGGAAGTGTAATACGACAGGTGAGCAATTTGTCTTTGCAAAATCAGGTAGACTCAAATATCCGGAGGTTAAACTGTTTTATGTGCAGCTGTTGCTGGATTTTTTTGCATTGTAAATGCATTGGATGTATAAATGGCTGCAGACACCGTCTTTCTGCCTCTCTGCAGATGTTCCTGTGGTGAACAGTACAGAACTTCTTCATACTGAACATATATGGCACCCAAGGATACGAGAGGTGAGGAGTTCTGTCCTGCGCTCAGGTTAAATAACCATAATTTTACTGTGAGTTGACGTTTCATAATCTGTTGTGCAGCGGATTTGGTAACAGTGCTCACTTTTAGCTGTAACAAATGCAGTCTGGTGGCTGGTTCTTGGAGACTGTTTAAATAAGTTCCTTGTACCTGTTACAGATCCAGGGGGCCATTATTGTGTCATCCATGGTTGAGGTGTGCATTGGTGCCCTGGGGCTCCCTGGGTTCCTGCTCAAGTATATTGGGCCCTTGACCATCACCCCCACCGTGGCACTCATTGGCCTCTCTGGGTTCCAGGCTGCAGGGGAAAGAGCGGGCAAACACTGGGGCATTGCCATGCTGTGAGTACAGCGCAAGAATGTATACAGGCACAGGCACAGACACACACGGTGGTATCACCATGCTGAGTGTACAGTGAACAAGCATGTGCACACACCCTAACTCAGTGACCACTGTTCTAAGAGTGAGTCAAGTGGTGAGTGTTCTGGTAAAATTGTAGTGCCTTTTGACTCAAGTGTATAAGTGTATCTTGCACAAAAAAGTTAATACTTTGATGTAACTGACAGTTCACCCTTTTGGATCATAATAGACAGAGCTACACGATCACCATTACACTGTGAAAGGGCAGTGAAAGGGATGTTTATTATACATCTTTTTGTATTTTCTTGTCGCACAAATCCAGATTCATTGAGATTAAAATTACTTAAAATAAGAACTGGTCACTTGACTTCCTAATTAATTCTGTTTAATAGATTGATTCTATGAGTAAATACAGTGTTCCTCTTTCAACAACTAGTCAAAAGTTGAGATTCATTTATGGAATTGCTTCTGTAAAAGACATGAATAAAGCTATAATATATGACGGTTGATCAAAAAATACAAAGGAATTTATTCTCTTGTTAGAACTGAACAAAATAGCCCTATTTGTTAACATCATTAAATTTAAGAATAACTTTGACAAGATTAAAAATACGTACCTTCCACAGACTCGTTTTCAGTGCCATTTTTTGACACTTTTATCCCACATATATGTACAGAGTTGTTGTTGTTGTTGTTGTTGTTATTGTTATTATTGAACACAGACACTAGGCGCCAGCTGTAAATATTTTGGACGGGAGTTGAATGAATGCAGTTCCTCCCTGCATTTCACTGCAATTGCAGAAATGCAGGCTTCGTGGCAAGAAATAGAAATGTTACAAAATAGATTAAAAAATATGTTACTCACAATATATAATCAATCTGGTAAAACATTTGTGTCTTTACAAATTCATAATTCAAACATTTGTGACACAAGAGGGGCCAAGAGCAGTTCTAGCTTAGTGGAAGTGCTGAAGTTGTGTGGGGGCGGTGGTGATGATGGTCCCAATTCTCTCTCTGCAGAACCATCTTCCTGGTGTTGCTCTTCTCCCAGTATGCCCGCAATGTGCAGCTGCCTCTTCCTATCTACAAGTCCAAGAAAGGTTGGACTTCCTACCGCCTGCAGCTCTTCAAGATGTTCCCAGTGAGTCTTTGCTCCTGCATGGCTGACATTCGGCACATGAACTGAAGTCATGGTGACCACTCAGTCCTATTCTAGAGGAGACTACAGTAACTTGGATGAGGACTTCTTTTCTGTGTTCTTTATGACCCTTTTCACTCTGTCACAGATCATCATGGCCATTCTGGTATCATGGCTCCTCTGTTTCATTTTTACTGTGACTGATGTCTTCCCACCTAAGAAAGACCAGTATGGCTTTTATGCTCGCACCGATGCCCGCCAGGGCATCCTCAGTGCTGCACCATGGTTCAGCATACCCTATCCTTGTAAGTAGCCATCCTGCCCCAGCAGTCACTGGGCCTCACACCAGTACTGCTGTTCTCCTGCCGCTGCAGTGTATGGACCCTGCTGAATGTCACCTACTGCATTGCTTTAATGACTTTGTGTGTGTGTCTGTGTGTGTGTGTGTGTGTGTGCGTGCGTGCGTGCGTGCGTGCGTGCTTGCACCTACAGTCCAGTGGGGTGTACCCACGGTCACGGCAGCTGGAGTAATAGGCATGATGAGCGCTGTGGTGGCCAGTATCATCGAATCAATCGGCGACTACTATGCCTGTGCCCGTCTTTCCTGTGCCCCCCCACCCCCCATTCATGCCATCAACAGGTACAGCCCCTGGATTTTGAACATGTTTTGTTTGGTGAGGTTATAGTGGAATGCTTTCAACTCCCTCTTTGCTTGTTCCCCAGGGGGATCTTCATTGAGGGACTGTCTTGTGTGTTGGATGGTGTATTTGGGACAGGGAACGGCTCCACCTCTTCTAGCCCCAACATCGGGGTGCTGGGCATTACCAAGGTATGGTTGATCCCTCTGAGAATTTGCAAACCATTTTATAGCAGTTTAGCAGCAGAGCTGTTTGTTGCTGTGGAAACAGCTTGAGTTTGCTCAGCCTTCTTGACCGAGTTTCCCTGATCTTTTGTTGCCCCCCCCCCCCCCCCAAAGGGGGG